>JAAAKR030000030.1:1159508-1189981 GCA_010014985.3 Delias pasithoe
GCTTCAGCTGTACTTCTTCTGGTTTCTCTTCTTCTTGTTTCTGTTGTTTAGGCACAGGCTTAAGGACAACTTCTTCGACAGGTTGTTCTTCTCTTGGCGTCCTTTTACCTGTTCTCCATGATACCTCTTCGGGTTTGTCTTCTGCAATTCCCTTTCTGTCCCTAATTGTTTTCAGCTCTCGTTCAAGAATTTGTTTTTCTTCAGATTTTGTAATTTTTAATATAACTGTATCTTCTTCAGAAGTTATGCTTTCATCAATCAGTAATGTTTCGACGTTATTTAAGTTTTTATATGACGGCTTTAAGCTTATTTCTTCTAATTTTTCTTTAGGAATTGCAGCTTTTTCAACTTTTGTTGGTTTTAATTTTATAGCTTCTTTTGTCCAAGGCACAGAGTCTTGTATAGTACTAATGTTTTGTTTGTGTTGAACTTTTGTTTTAATAATATTGAATCGTTCGATATTATTGATATTGTTTTCTGTATCATCAAATACTTTTTTCACATCACTTTCCGCGTTAGATTTCATACGATTATCTTGTCTTTGTTTCTTCGTATATTTGGTGGTAGTGACTTCTTTAGTCTGTGTTTGTTCAGCCATATCCTGGAGAATATTGTTAGTAGAATCCTCGAGTGAATTTGATATTTCTCTAGACTCTTCCTGCCTTGCCTTTCTCCAATGTTTTACTTCCAACTTCTTTTCTTTAGAGTCAGTTCGCCATGGTACATTCGAAACTTGACTATAATTATTATCTTGGATATTGGTCAATTTCAAAATGTTTGTGTCTTCTGTAGAAGTATACATTGCTCGATTAAATGATAAATCTGTAACGTGTTGTGTGTCTTTCGACGTTTCGTCAGTCTCTTGATATTTCGTTTTAACCTTTGTCTTGCTCGATTCTGAAAAGTGACAATTATTAAATATATGATAAACTTATAAGCAGTTGCGCTTATCTATTTACTTATGATGTAACTATAACAAGATTATTTTTATGCCATTTTTATTATAGTATTGTTCTATATATAAAAATTCACATTTAAAATTTAATTTTAGTTTTCATAAAGTGGACACCTTTCGACAAGTGCGACAGTAAACATTTTCTCAAACTACATGACTGATTGGAGACTGTAGTTTGACTAAAAATAAATCATAGTCCCTCTCGACTTGAACACCCAAGCTAGGAACTTACGTCTTTCATTAGATAACATTAAAAAACCGAATTACATTTAATAAAAATTAAAAAAAAACATTAATTGGCTTACACACCTATCTATTGCATTGAACGTCTAATTCGAATCTTGAGTACAATACATAAAATTGAAATATCGAAACAGACGCAGCAATTTGTCGTTATTTGGCCCATAGTTGTAAAAAATATGACGAATAAATGTATGAGGTACACAATTGACATATGAATAAGAATATTTAGTATATTTTTACTCACAAATGATGTACGGTAACAGCGCTTGGTCATTATTAAGTTTACACAAAGTGATGTAGCAGTTTAAAAAAAATCAAATTTCTTGATTCATACTAACAACTTATTTGTTATGACCCAGCTCATCTTAGTTTCAATTGGCTAAGAGCATAAAGTTTAAGATGCCAACTATATCACGTTTCACAACTGTCTCCTGTACGTATTGTACAATAAATACTATCAGTGTACTCGTACATAAGGTACTAAAATAATAACATTTAATACTATCAATAATATTCATAATTATTATTCTAAATTAAGTTGAAATACGTATTTTTAATATTAATTTGTCAAGAATTACGGTTATTACTTAGGTCTTATATTATTACGCAGAAAAGTAATCTTATTTTTTTAATTAATTTTGGGTGCAATATTTCATTTAAAAGTATATGAAATTCACAAATAATGTTCACGTCATGAAAATTGATTGAATGTTTACATTTTTCTGTCGATTTAATTATCAAAAATTTTGGCTGACAATAGTTATCTCAGATTATGGAGTATGTAGTATATATTGTGAATTTATTTTATTAATGCTATACAGCAAACCCTTTAGCGGCTCAGTACACTTCGTTTCTTATTAGAATTGATATAGCTGCACGGATTTTGGAATTCAGTGCGCGATCCATCGCCGTTGTATAAATTTATATGCTACATAGAAATTACTTATTTCCTTCCCTATAATTTTCTTGTACTCGCCAGTCCCCTAAGAAAATAAGGCTACACCGGAGATGCGGCCACACGCAAAATAGGCGCTCAGCCGTCGAGTTGCGGAGAGTAGCCAATTACACCAAAATACCGAAAGTACGTACATATAGTTTGAAAGCAAAATTAAAAAAATTTATACATATTAAAAATATTATTCTAAATATATATGTGTATATATTTAGAATAATATTTTTATACACATATATATATATTACACATATATATCTCTACTTATCTATGTAAATATATACACATATATATTTACATAGATAAGTAGAGACGTAGATTCAAATTAAAAAATTAATAATTTCAGTACATTACAATTTGGACATGGAGGTAAACATCACATGATGAAGTCTCTTTGACTCTTTGTCAGTTATTTTCACCTTTTATATTAAAACTCTTCAGATTGATAGTCATCATTTAATAAACTTCCACTGGTCATTCAGGCAAGCGATTGTAACCTGGTCTAGAGTAAGTATTTAAGTCTTAAAATTAATCTTTACAATTATTATTGACAGCGGCTGTTATAATAGTTTGCCAAATTTCTCCCTTCCGCTTTTTTGCTCCTTATTCAATGCTTTATAAAAAGTGTTATAGTGATAGGAAATTGATTAAAATATACGCAATTTTGTTCGATAATCTGTTTCCATCTAGACGTCGATTTCATAATACCCCCTCGTACAAGCTTCTTATTAGCGAAGAACTCGGATAGCCACTTTTCGCAAGCCTATTTTGAGTTCCACTTTACACCACCAAGGGCGTTCACCTTGGACGTGAGGTGGTAATCACTTGGCGCTACGTCCGGGCTATATGGTGGATATTATATCAAGAATTAAATGACATAACAATATTCAAATTCATATTCAGGATATGATAAATTTGCAACGGACCATTTCTTCAAGGAACCAAACAAATCAAGAACTGGTGTACTTAAGTTTATGTCTATATTACGTATTATTTTTTTAATATCGTTAGTCAGTTTCACACGAAGAATGATGCATATTATTATCTTGCTCTCTCTCCTCTTTTCTCCATTATTTTCACCTTTTAACTCCAAGTTGTAAAATAATATAAAAACATGTATAATCTTCCTTGGAATTGCAATCTTTTCGTTTCTCTAAAAATCTCTTATTCTGTACAGTTACTTGGTATATTTACGATGATTATATTTAGCTGCTTTACTTGTTAGTTCTGTAATTCTTGCACTTCCCCAAAATACCGAATATTTAATCCATGCTTTTTACGGTCGCCAGTTTACACTTTTAAATAATAATTAAAAATAAGTTGTCTTGCTATTTAGATATTATTTTTAATAAATAAATTCCACAACTAAGCGTTTCTTAATCGTGAATGAGAATCACTATTTTTAAAAACCAGAACCTTCAATTATTGAAATTTTTGCTTTATATTCACATCTCCTGATGTATATAACTTAGTTAAAATAGGGGAAAAGGTAATTGGTATTGTTGAAATCGATTTGTTTTTTATTTCTTTTACGTACGTAGATAATATTTTAAGGAGGAGAATATAAAGAAATTAAAAACTGATATAGACCATTTAAATAAATTACATATTGTGGCATACCAAACATATACCTAGGACGAATAGTGAATTATTTTATGACCTCATTAATAATATTTGAGTGTATTTTGGTACTCTATTATTTGATATATATAAAATCATAGATACAGTACTTATAGCCGTTTGTAGATGAATAATTTCAGCGTTTATTAAATGAGTGATATTCCAGATGTCCAAAAGAATATAAAGATGGAACATTTTTGTTCAAACCGCAATTATATTCAAATGAATTCTGTTATTACCTATACTTATGTACAATATACTGTTTCCGCGCTAAATATAAACTATATGACAATGTAAACAGATCGGAGAACACAAAATGTGTACTATCTCTGGATATTGAATAAAAATAAGTTTTTTAAAAATATTAAACCAACCACAAAATGACCTTACAAGTTCAATAATAACTTTTAGACCTGTAATAACGGAGTGCTATAAATAAAAATAACCTGCTATTTAAATGTAAATGTTTTTTTATCAATTTTATTAAGAATGGCGGGTTTCCAGATTGTTAAAGACCGTCGCTGCCTCTAGACAATTGGGCCTTAATCCACGCTTTGGCTTTCTATGGCGCTTAAGCGTCAATTTAATCTCTCCTCCGGGCCTTACTCGGACAACGAAACACAATACAAGTTCTACGCTGGTAGTCCGGGCGACCGCGGTAACATTCCCGATGAGCTGGCCCTGTTAGTATGTTCGCTTAAGCTGCCTAATAACTTTCAATCAATATTAATGCAGTTCAGAAAAACATATATTATATAATATTTGGCTGGGTATCGACATCTTTTTATTTATATGGGCTCATTGATTATATTAAAATTATTTAATCAACCTTAGCCCATTTAATTACGATTTTAACAATTTACAAACTACGTCACATTATACAAATTATTTTTTACTTTTTAGGCCATTTTATATAGGTATTTTTTGTTTTCCAAAAACAATTTTCTTCTAAACTAAGCGTTAGTTTGTTAACATACTACTCTGTTCAAAAAGTATCGCGAATTTTGTGTTTTCTTATAAGTATTATTTGTTCACGAACATCTATTTTGTTATCTTCAAATTAATGCAAATAGGATGTAATGTATTTGTCCCAGCATTTTTTTTTTCCAATCCTAAAATGAATCCTATTTTCGTGATCTTGTTCAGCTCCTTCTTCAATGGACCTCTTCAGTTTATGTAACAGAAAATAGTTACACGGAAGACAGGTATGGGGAATAGGGAGGCACTGTTAGCGTGTTGTTCTTGGCCAAATATTCGCGCATAAGTAACAATGTGTGTGCTGCGGCGGAATCATGACGCAAAATACAATTTTTGTTCTTCCATAAATTACGAGCGTCTTTCGTGGATTGCTTCAAATAAATTGCACAAAACGTACAGATAATACTTCTTATTGACTGAACTGCTGCGACCAAAGAAAACTGCGAGCAAATCCTTCACGTTTGAGCGAACTCAGCGCACTTTTTTCGGTCTTGACTCATCTTTGAGAATTTTATTGGGACGATTGAGATTTAGTTTCCACATTATAACCATAAAACCATGATTTGTCACCAGTTACGTCCTTCTGGAGCATATTTGGGTTGTCACTGGGCTTTTGGTTAATATTGCTATCATTCATTATCAATTATCAGTGATTGTACAGATCACTATAAATAGATCATATCACATCTGTTGACGAATTTTCGTCAACTATATGAAAGCTTCTATGTGTGCCTCAAAAAATTTGACAGGCAATAAACTCACTGACATTTTATTAAAATATTTATACGCTATAAAAAAATTATACAATAATACTGTTGTCGTTCCTCTGATTAAGCTGAGATTACTCATATATATGCTTAACTTAACATGCTTACGTCATACGGTAATTACTGATGCAATTTTAACGACACTGACAAAAAATAATTTGAGCGGTCTACTGGTTCATCTATCAAGGACATAGTAACATACATCATGCTACGACCAACAGCAGCCGGGAATCAATTTTAAATGTGCCAAAAAGGAATCAAGCATACGAGCATGGTGCCTTAGCGTTAAAAACCATGTGTTTTAATAGCCACCATTGAACGCATTTATCTATTTATACGGCCCTATTTATCAGGTCGAATAAAACTACAGCTACGCAATGAAAGGTATATATATGTGTATACTCGAAAATATATTAATAATAACGATTAGATATATTATCATGGAGGACTAAACGAGACAATCATTTCGAGTTTTTTTATATGTAATGTTTATTGTCAGTTGCACTATTTAGTAAATACATTTGTAGGAGAATAAGCGACCCATTGAAGAATGTGTAGCGTGAAGTAGTTAGCGCTAGACACAAATATTACAGACGTAGAATCTATAAATTATTATAGGATACCAATTATTTTTAATTAGCTCACCGCCCTCGATAAAATGTTAACAATATAACAGGTTGAATCTCCTTTAATATAATCTTTAATCTTTTCTCTGTATTTGCATGTCGTATTTAAATTATAACTTGCTTTTGTACTTACCCTCCTTATAATTACGGTGATTCTCAGATGATCATAATGGAGGTCTCGGAAAGTATGCCATATACTTTATGAACTATTTAAGAACTCTTATTATTATTTAACTACTAAATTATCTATTACATTTGGCCCAACTATAAAACGTCTGTATTCATAAATGTAACTGTGTTTCAGGTCTATTTAGATACTTAAGCGAATTGTCTAAATCAAAAAATATTTCTACTGTAATGAAATATTGCTACTGATTACTATAATCAGGTTGTATAAATGTCTACAAACTAATTTAGCTAAATCAAATATTAGATATAAGTTAACTGTTTAGTTACAACAGTAGCAAAAGACTATGGTGTATTAACTAAATATTCGATGGCATGAATAGAAAAGGTTTAGGTAGAAGTGTGCCAGACGGTGATGTTAAGCAAATTTGAAAAACTCCTCCATCCATCAACGAATGTTCCGAGCTATTAGCTTGTTTGGACAAGACTATTTGAAAGAGATACATCGTGATGGACAGCTGAGGCGCTTAATGACAGTGCATCGTGTTGTCAACGTGTGTATGTGGAGAATATAATAGGAACCACAAGGTAGTAGTATACTCTGAGAATAAGTAGAAACGCTCGAGTATCTATCTACTTTGCATAGTTAATGAGATAAATTTGGCTGTGTGTAAAAAATGCGAAATGATTATTTTTATAGTATTTATTAAATAGATTTCACATAAATTTAACATACAAAAATTACTTCATTTATTATAAATATTATTAATTATTATGGATAGGTAGGCTCTAAATATTTAATTTTTAATGTCATAAAATACTGCCACGCCGAATAACTTAATACAATTAGATGAAACGTACAACACAATTTAATTATAACAATATCGTGCACTTAACACAAACTAAGTTAACGATCTCTGTAACGTTAAACGATAAGAATCTAATTCGATTCGGATTTGTACTAGCAGAAAACTTAGGTTAACATCGGCAGTGTATGTCAAACATAGAAACCGGCAAGGCAACAGATGCGTGCGTACTTCATCGCTCGGTGCAACGGAATTATCGCGACCGAATACTGCTATGTTTCTTTGTCACGGGGCAGTTGACAGTGGCAATATTGACAGAGCTTAACCGACCAGGATTAACTTTGCTCATTGGAATGACCCGAGAGCCCGCGGCGCCTACAAACGCTGAGCCATTGACATCTCCGAGCTGTGTATAATGCGTCTTAAGTAACATTGGCAAAGTTAGTCGTAGCGGTTAAGTGAATGGTGACGATAACATATCCCTGTCTACGTGCAAAGTTAGGTGTGAACGATTGACTTAACTAAAGCGCCATTCTATATACACACATCAAGTCATGCTATGAACAGATGGTACAAAGACTTGATGGCACGATTTACTTTATACTTATTGTGAGATTTAGAGAGAGAGATCATCAAATCCTTATATCACTGCTGCTTATTATAAATGAGATTCTTTGTGGCGATCATTTGGATGTCTTAAATCGAGTTAATTAAATACATAAAGCAAAGAAATCTTTGCATGCATTGTTAATGAGGCCAATAATTCGTTAAATTTAGTATGCTTAATTAAAGTAAGAGAGTATTGGGTGAAAAATACATAGGGCGGTACACGCGCCTTGTGTGCCGCGCAATGTGTTTTCGATAATCTTCGACATCGCAGTGGTAAAGCAAAACAAAACAGTTGTCGAGTAGTCGTGTGTCGTGTTAATCACGTGTGAACTGAATTCCCTTCGTGTAATTTACAATGAGCAACATTATGTCCAATATTCCAAATCAACTAAAATAAATGTGCTAAATTATAAAAATAAATTGGACAAATAAAAATATACTACGCGATAAGAGAATGGCTATGAGGACACGAACTTCAGACATAAACATGCTTTTAGTTTTACACATAATTGGGACGACTATAGTATATGGTTTATGTAGTAATTGAAATTTAACGAAATATTTTAATATAAGGCAATATGTTGCTGACTAAATTGAATAAATCTGAAACGTCACCTGAGGTTCGTAGATCTTCTGCAGTCACCCCTTGAATAATTACGACTATATACACAAAAAGCTATAATATACAGCATTGTTAGATGCAATATTCGCACATTAAGGGGTCGCATCCACCCCCCTTGTGACCTTGTTAGAAGTGATTCTATCGTACAGCCGGCGGCGATGTGATGGTCTTGGTGTAAGCTAGTGATTGTCAATGTGCCCTTAACACGACTACGCGATGCCCGCGATGTACGGCGATGCGATTCATCGCAGCGGGCGATTACCGCTCACGATGGACGTGATCACTTGTCAACTTTGTATTATATTTGCGTAGTTTTCACCCGATCTCATTAGACAGAGATGAAACAAAGAAACACTACATTAATGTTAAGTGCGCGACGCGAGCTCGCTGCCTGTGTCTATGTCTTACTTTTAACGACTAGTTTAGCCGACGTCTCCACTTGACCCGCGACGGTGGTGGCGCGGCAAGTGAATATACCCGTGTCCTCTTCGTAAGTATTGCCGATTAGCAGCACCGCGTTGCTTCCTTCGTGGATCATCTGAAACAGCCAACCGAAGTGTAACAACCGTGTACGGAGGACGAGTTGCAAGAATGACTCGCTTTCTGGACACACTGAATTTATTACAATTAACTATTAATTATAAGGCTCTTTTGTAAACACTCACTTTCGAAACGGCTGTAAAATACAAATGTTTTAAAATAATACCAACCTGAAAATCAGGTGTTTCAGGAATAAGAGCACCTTCTCGAAGCCATTGGATGGTCGGTTTAATATTGCTGGCAATTTGAGTTTTGAATTGTGCAGGCTGACCCTCGTAGACGGTGACATCGCGTAAGGGTGTCAGCGATGGCAAATTATCAGCTTGATCGGGTTGCGTGACTTTAAGCTTCGCCGCCACCGTCACTCGCCCAGCTGAGTTATATGCCACGCATTTGTAGTCGCCCTCGTCTTCAGGGAACGCCTCGGATATGCGGAGAGTGTAGTCATCAGCAGTGCGCGACATTTGGAAGTACTTTGACGGTTTAATCAACCTATCTTCCTTATACCATTGCACTGTCGGTATAGGTTTGCCGACGATCTTGCAGCTGAACTCAATCGTTTGGCCCTCGGTTACCACGCGGTCTTTCAGAGGTTCGATAATTTCCGGTGGAGCGTTGGCGGCCCTAGTTTGCGGCTTGGGTTTCTCTTTAGTAGCAGGAGCGTTTATGACACATTCGGCATCACATCTGGCCTCACCTGAGCTATTTATCGCGACACATTCATATTTTCCAGAATCTTGCGGAAAAGCCTCTAGAATAAGAAGCGTGTATGTTCCGTCTTCTTCGAGGATTTTATTTTTTATATCTGGTTGTACTTTTTTGCCATTTTTCAGCCAGTATACATCAATCGGTTTCGTACCTGTAACTTTGGCATCGAATCTCACAAGTTGTCCAGATGTGACGTAAACATTTTGCACCGTCAATGTGAAGCTTGGAGGAATAACTCCTCCCCTGTTTTGTCTTCGACGTTCCTCTACAACTAAGTTGGCGCTGCATTTCGCTGTTCCACCTCTATTTTCAGCCACCGCAGCAAAAACAGCAGAATCTTCAACGAACACTTGTCTTATGATGAGAATAGACTTTGTACTGAACGTATGTATTTGGAAGTCAGCAGAGTTCTTTATTGGGAAGTTTTCTCTGTACCATTTAATCGTTGGTAGTGGATCGCCATCAAATTCGACCTCGAATCTTGCTTGTTCGTGCTCAAGGGCACGGCAAGGTTGCATTTTCTTGGTGAATATAGGAGGTATAGAGGGTTTTACCGGACCTTCAACAATTCTTTCTTGCGTCTGTGCTTTATGTTCAACTTCAGTTGTTTCTGTCGATGTAATCTTGCGAGTTATTTCTGTATCACCCACAACTTCCTTCTGAATTTGTTTCTGCTTAGCAACATGAACCTCCTTGCCGTGAACGGTCGATTCTAATGGTTCAGGTATTCTTGGTTTTTGTACCTTCTTTTGTATTTCTCTCTCCACTATTTCCTCTGTTTGTTCCCTGTAATAAAAAAAAATTTTAGAAACCTGATAAAAAATCGAGTATAAAATATTTTTTATGATATATCGGGCAACGCCCGCTCCGTTATCTGTTATGGCTAGACATTACCGCTGCCCATGAACAAACGTTGTGTTGCTCGCTTTTTACGCCGCTTTAATGGTATAATTTCAAATGCCGCTGATATCCTCACTCATTCAGCGAAACACAGTACAAGTACTGTTTCGCGCTGTTATTCTGTGAGCCCATAGTATCACTTCGGGCGAGCCGACCCAATTAATGCATCAGCATGACGTTCCCACGGTTGGGATACCTTTTTGTGTGATAGGTACTATCATTTAACCAATACTTACAAGGTATCTTCGTACTTCTGTGCCATAGTTTTGGCGACGGATGCGCTGCTGACTTTATCTCCAGCAACAGCATATTGATGTGCACCTTCCCTCATTCGGCTTTCCTTAACAACCTGCTCGTTTTCTAACTCCTGCAATTTTTGATAGTATTCTTCACCCTTCTTCTTCTTAACAGTTTGTTGCCATTCGGTTTCGGGTTCTTTAATAATTTTCTGCTTCAACTCTGGTCTATGGTCGATAACTCCCTTTTGCTGGTCGGTTTGCCTCTTCTCAAACGTTTTCTCCAACTCAGTTTCAGATCGTTGATATTGAGTCGTTTCATCGTACCAAGCTGTATATTACAAAATAATATAAGTACAAGGTCGGTTCGTGTTCAGAGAAATACTTAGGACATACCTCTGAATGATCCCGGTGCTAAGCTGGCAGAAGCAGGTAGCAGCAGGTCGACGCGGGGAGGGAGTTAAGGGAGCTTAGAAGTATGTGCTAGGAATTTAATGCTTAAGCGTTGCGTGTGCGTAAAATGTTGGCGTGTATTAGTGTAGCATACAACTTCTTAAGCTCAATCTTATACATTAAGTCGTTGAAGGCAAGAATTTTATCGCGAAGCTTGTGCGTGTGTTTAGTATGTATAATGTACGTACGTCTTGGTGCGTTCTTCAACACACTCCTGTAATCATCGTGTCTCGGTATTACTTTCAGTTCGGTCGTGGCTAGCGCCTCCCCAATAGAGCTCCTGGCGATAACTTCAATTTTACCAGTATCGTATTGCCTGGTTTTCGGTATGTCGAAATGGTACATTCCATCGTAGGTTAGTTTATATCTGGAACCCTGAAATGTTTGGAAACAATAACATAAAATAACTTTTATTAAAAATTAATTGTAAATTAATCATTTTAACTCGCTCTCAAATTACTCTGATCTACAAACAACGGACTAAACAATAAAAGTTCTATTGTGTGTTGCCCTTTGATGTTCGTGATTTTTGTGAGTTTATAAAGATAATATATTTTATAAGGCGATATAAACATATTATATCGACAAACTATATCACAATTAAAAGTGAGTAATATATACAAAAGTTTGTAAATACATCAGCTGTTGTTTTTCATATAAAAAACGACCTTTTTTAAATAGTTTTCCATAAAATAATTCAATATCAGACATAGTAAATTTTATTTATTTATATCAAGTAGATCTATAGAAAAATATATTATTTGAATGAAAAACTTTACGTTAACAATAGTATTTCCATTGATGAGCCACATAACACGCGGTTTGGGATGACCGGTTACGCGGCAACAGAATCTTGCCCATTCTCCTTCCTCAACGGTCACCGGTTCAGGCTTACTGACAAATAGTGGCGCAGTTCGTTCCTTCACGTCTTCACCAGGTTTCTCCGGTACACTGAAAATATTTGAATAATTTGTTTAGTAAACTTGCAAAACACAACACTTGTTACAAAATATCCGATTAAATATAACACAAAAAAGCCTGGGACGGTATCTGCTCCAACTCTACCACCCAGATATTTACTTTGAAATAGCTGTCTAATATATTTGTGAAAATATTACTTGATGTTCGACAAAAGTAATTGTATAGTAGAAGCAACGACTTACGCTTGCCAAGCGGCTTCCATTTCTCTGATTCTATCGATACTCTTCATGTGTTTCGGTAATTGGGAATCGTAGACAATGCCAGGCTTCCCTGCTGTCTTGATGACAGCTTTGGTTTCGTCCATACCATACAAATTTGTTGCGCGGCATAAATATTCACCACTGTCTTCTGGGTACACCCATCCAAAATTCATAGCCACGTAGCCAAAATCATATATCGGTGTGAAACGATTTTCTGTAATAATATAACTATATAAGTTTTATGGGATAAACGCAGGGCGGGAGATTTTCTTAACTATTTAAAGTACCGAAATATTAAAATAATTACATGAAATAATAATGTGATTTTTTTACCCAATACTATTATATAATAAAATTAAAAAAAAACAAATTTCTTTCAAAAGATCTTGGAATTTATTAAAATCATTTATTAGCTAATATTTAATTTTACTCTAATAATTGCACAGAAAGTATTAAAAATAGTCAATAATGTAAAACTTATAAAACATTTGAGCAGATTATAATTAAGATTTTATTCATTGCTAAATAATTGTTAATATATTAAAATAAGATTGAGTACTAAAATACGTACTATGTAACAGCGGTTTGCCGTTGAAGAACCATTCAACTTTCATGTTAGGGTCTCCCACAGGAGCCAGCTGACATTCGAATTTAGTCTTTTCCATCTCTACTAATTGCGTTTGACTTTGTATTTGGGTAACAAAGCGTGGTGGTTGTTTCTTATCAACATCATATAAATCATCCTCTGTTAAGAACACTTCAGATGTA
Organism: Delias pasithoe; assembly: GCA_010014985.3. Taxonomy (NCBI): domain Eukaryota; kingdom Metazoa; phylum Arthropoda; class Insecta; order Lepidoptera; family Pieridae; genus Delias; species Delias pasithoe. Next base: position 1,172,599 of record JAAAKR030000030.1, read on the forward strand.
TATTTCTTAATAGTGGCCTCCATTTGAGTTAGAGCTTCGGTTTTTTTCATTCCTCTTGGTACTTGATTTTGTAGAATGATGTCAGGTAAGCCTATAAATATATAATCAGTTAAAATTATCAACAAAATGTGTTGTTATAATCATAACTTGTCGGAGATTACTCTATTTTAAGTATACATTCAAGTAGCATCCGAATCGATGTAGTTCTATGCTCATGCATACTTTGCGAGTAAGAGGAAATATAAATAAAATATTTACATAAAAAAAACTATAATAAAATAATACTCACGCTTGCATGACACCGTGGCCTTGGTAAAGTCCTCTCCAAAGTCATTAACAGCACGACAAACATATTCGCCAGAATCCTCAGAGTATACGTATAGAATGTCTAACGATACGAAGCCCATATCATACACTGTACGGAATCTGTGTCCCGATGGCAACAGCTTTCCGTTCCTGTACCATTCGATGCGTAGTTTAGGATCTTCTTTGGGCTCAACGCGACATTCAAAGCGCACCGATTCAGACTCTTCAATTGTGTGTGATTGTATTTGTGTCACAAATTTCGGTGGGCTGTTAATAAGAGGTTCTTCTTTAGGACCTTCGTGGAGGCGGCCCTTTTCAAGTTCCTTAATTTTCTCTCCGCTCATACCTTGCGGTAGCTGAGATTCGAAAATGATGTCTCGCTTGGTACTGCATGTGATCTTGGCGGTGGTGGTAGCTGAACCCCATTTGTTAGTAGCACGACACGTGTACTCGCCTGTATCTCTTGCGTATATGTAGTCGATGTCCAAAGCAATAAATCCAAAGTCATTGAGCATGTGGACACGGGATCCGGTAGCGAAAGGCTTGCCATTGTGGAACCAATCGATTCTCATTGTAGGGTCGCCAACTGGTTCTACGCGACAATCGAAATGAATCGGCCCGCCTTCAGCAACATCGAGATTATCCTTAATTTCCACGGTGAACTTAGGTGGATTCGGCTTCTCATCTTCAATTGGAATTTCTTCTCGTTTGTGCAGTGTTTCTTCGAGTTTTTGAATACTTTCCGTGCCAGATTTGAATTGCAACGGCAATTGGGGCTCTAATACGATGCCTTGCCGACCTTTGACTTGGAGTTTGCAAGACACAGTTGCCTCACCATGACGGTTCGTTGCTTTGCATGTATATAAACCTGCGTCGCGTTGGTACACACCTCCAATTTCTAGTATAACAAAACCGAAATCGTTTATAGTTTTCACCCTTGAGCCAGTGAGGAGAGCCTTTCCGTTATGAAACCATTCCACTCTCATGCTGGAGTCATTAATGGGGATTAAACGGCATTCGAAATGAGCCGAAGAGTTTTCAGTCAGGAGAGCGTCAGAAGGTGTTGTAACAAATTCAGGTGGATTGCCGCTTTCAACTTCTGGGCTCAGATTATCAACAGTCCCGGTATAGCCTTCCAATGCTGCAATCTTGTCAATAGTACCCTCCATACCCTTAGGAAGTTGAGATTCCAATATAATATTCCGTTTGCCCTGTACTTTCATTGTGGCTGTAGTTACAGCTTCACCATAGTTGTTGAAAGCTCTGCACATGTATTCTCCAGTATCTTCTGGGTATGTGGGCGATATCTCAAGAATAACAAAGCCGAAGTCACAAAACGTTCTGAATCTCGAACCAGCTTTCAGTGATTTTCCATTCCAGTACCATTCAACCTGAAATTAATATAAACTTAATTAACTAAGATAACTTATTAATACATGTTTTCATGTTTTTATTGTATAGCGGACAACGGAGCAGATGGGTCTCCTACGTGGTAAGAGAACACCGCCATAGTCCGCGCTTTGGCTGTGTTGCCGACTTTTTATGGCGTTTAAGCGGCATAATTTCATGGACCTCCGATATCCTGACTCACTCAGCGAAACACAGTACAAGTACCGTATCATGCTGAGAAATATGCGGGTCCATAGTATCACTTCGGACGAGCCGGCCCAATTAGTGCGTCAGTATATGCTGACGCGTATATATGTGCCCGGCCACTGTCCAGCTCTTTCAGAGGCGGAAGAAATTATAAATTAAATTATAATGATACGGACTGCGATTCGAACCCGATACCTCTCACGTCGTGGTAGATTTATAAAACTACTAGCTATGAGGCTCTTAAAATTATAGTCAGTTTTGAACTTCCACTCAATAAAAGGTATTTACACAATTGCTGATGATTAAGATGGCATACCTTTAAGTTTGGATCATCAGTTGGAGTAAGGCGCGCTTCAAAGTGAGCATTTTCCCCTTCCCTCAGGTTATCGATATTGGACAGTGGAACGGTAAATACTGGTGCCTTGCCCTTCGTTTCAGCCAACTCAACGTCCTTTCTCCGTATCAAGGAATCTTCTAGTGTCTGTAATTTTTCCAATCCACCCTCCATGCCCTAAAATGTAAACTTTGGTTAGATACGTACTTTACATAGCATTTCCTAATTAAACTTATCATTTATCTATTTAAAAATGTTCCGAAAGTAAATATAACTTACCCGCGGCAGTTGCGAGTCCAGGATTAAATTCTCTTTCGATGTACATTTCAGTGTTGCTTTTGTCGAGTCGCGACCCAGCTTATTTGTCGCAATGCATTCGTATTCTCCGGAATTTTCTTCATAACAGTAGAGGATATCCAGTATAACGATTCCAAAGTCATGGAATGTCCTATATCTGTGGCCATGTGGTAACTTCTTTCCATTGTAGTACCACTCAACTACAAGATTGGGATCATCGACAGGTATCAATCGCGCTTCAAAGTGCGCACTCTGACCTTCTACTAATTTGGTGACATCTTCTATCTGTGTCGTAAATTTAGGTGGAACTGCAGAAGCAGGTGCTTGCGCCGGATGTTGAACACCTTGTAGGCTTTCTAACTCTCTTATTTTAGCTAATGAATCTGGCTGCAAACTGTCTGAGTATACTCCACCTCTACCATAACAGTTAATAGTTGCTTTAGTGAAATCTTCGCCATATTTGTTGTAAGCTCGACATACGTATTCACCGGAGTCGTGGTTTTGAGTGTAAGCTATATCAAGAACCACAAAACCAAAGTCAGAAATAGTTTTAATCCTGTTTGAGTGACGTAAAGGTTGTCCGTTGTGATACCATTCAATCTTCATGTCAGGGTCGTCCACGGGAACAACAGTACATTCGAAGTGAGCTGATTGGCCATCCTTGAGGCCTTCGATATTCTGTATGTGTGTCGTGAATCTCGGTTTTTGACCTTTGCTTTTGTCAACACACTCCAGTTTTACACTAATTTCAGCCTGACCCCACTTATTAGTGGCACGACATGAATAAATACCAGAATCAGTGGTCTTCGTGCCAAGAATCTCTAGCACGACCATACCAAAGGCGTAAACAGTGCGTAAACGATGACTGGCTTCTATACTTTTGCCGTTATAGAACCATTCTATGACCATTGTTTGATCCCCAGTCGGTATGAGTGAGGCTTCGTAATGAGCGATTTGGCCCTCATTAATATCAACAATGTCTTGGAACACAGTGGTAAATTCAGGTGCTCTGCCTGTGTCATCGTCTGGCTTTTGCAGAGGTTCCTTCCGTAGAGATTCTTCGAGATTCTGTATCTTCTCCAAACCTTCTTTACCTTTGGGATGTTGAGTACGTTCAATAAGGTTTTCTTTGCTACTACAATAAATAGTGGAAGAAGTGAAAGCTTCACCTCTCTTATTGTATGCTTTGCAGGTATAGATGCCGCTATCTCTCTCATATACGTCAGTCACGTCCAATGTTACGAAGCCGAAGTCATTAGCTAGCTTAAATCTAGAACCATGCTCTAGAACTTTTCCATTAAAGTACCACTCTATCTTTAGGGCTGGATCATTCTTTGGTTCAACTTGTCCTTCCAGGTGAAGTGGTTGCCCTTCAATAAGTTGGAATCCAGCTGCAATCGGAACAACCCATTCTGGTTTTGCATATTCCGTATCTGGTACAGACGATCGTCTTGATTTAGCCAACCTAAATTCCTCTGCTTGTTCTACAGCTTCCAAACCAGCCTTACCTTGAGGGTGTTGAGTGTCAAGATAGATGCTTTTATCGCCAGTACATCTTAATGTCCCTGAAGTTGTGGCAGATCCTTTGCCATTTGTAGCTTTGCAAGTGTAAATGCCTGAATCTTCTTCGTAAGTATGCATAATATCTAAAGAGACATAGCTGAAGTCATGTGTACTTTTGTACCTTGTACCTGACGGCAAAGGCTTATTGTTAAAGAACCATTCGATTTTAAGAGTCGGATCGCGAGAAGGTTCTACGTTGCATTCGAAGTGGATGTTGTCTCCTTCTTTGCAAAGAATATTGTTCAAATGTGAAATAAAAACGGGAGTTTCATATACTGCTTCAGGTGTATCTGGTTTAGGCGCTTTTGGCTGTTCTAAGGCGCCAATGCGATCCAAAGATTCAGGGTGTAATGTATCACCCATTAGCCAGTGTTTATCTTCAATCTTGATCGATGCCGTAGACACAGCTTCGCCCACCTGATTCACAGCCTTACATGTATAGATACCTGAATCATCGTGTCTTAGACTGTTTATAGATAAAGTCACTAATCCAAAATCAAAAGTGCTCTTAATCCTGCTACCTGTTGTTAAAGAAACGCCGTTTTTAAACCACTCAATCCTTAAATGTGGATCTATACGAGGTTCAACTTGGGCTTCAAGGTGCAGATGTTGGCCCTCAACAAGTTTATCGTAACTTTGCAAATGTGTTGTGAATATGGGTGCTTGTTGCACTCCCAAGTCAACAAATTTCTCTGGAACTTGATTCATGGAGGCCTCCTTGAGCTGGATCTTTTCCCACGCCTCAGGTCGCATTGCCTGGTCAATAATGGTCGACTTTGTCTTGACTTTAAGCGACGTTGAGGAGACAGTACTACCAGCTCTGTTTATAGCCTTGCACATATACAAACCGGCATCGTCAGATACCACCGAGTTGATGCCCAATGTGACAAAACCAAAATCGTGAGTAGTACGAAATCTCGAACCTTAAACAAATATGAATGTTTCTTAGTCATCATCATTTAAAACTAAAATGTTTCAGATATAACACTGTCTTAGTTACTTACCCATTTTAAGCTCGACTCCATTAATGTACCATTCGAAACGTAAGCTTGGATCTCCCACTGGTACTACTCTAGCCTCGTAATGGGCATGTTGGCCTTCCCATAGCTCTGAGGGTCCGGTTAAAACTTGCGTAAATATTGGCTTCTCAAATTCACGTTCGGGTTCTTGACCTTTCTTGGGAAGAGGTTGTTCTAACTTTTGTATCTTCTTCATACCCTCAGGATGTTGAGTGTCCAACTGAATTGCGGCTTTGGCTATAAAATATAAAACATTTTTAACATATTACACTATATTTATTTAGTCCTTATAAAGTTTTTTAGAATTAACTATGTTTTATGTTAGAAATATCACGATGTAATTACATCTTGATTTTAATTTTGCTTAAGTTGGCAACACTTATATACACTCTCTGGTATCCATATTGTTAAAAAGTATCAAGTTTAATTTTTGTCTCTTTAGTAAAACGGAATATTTCTCTAGTCACTATTGCATTGTTTACTTAATTAAATCAATTAACTTACACTTTATTTTCATAGCAGCCGTGGTTACAGCTTCACCTAATAAGTTAGATGCTCTACACATATACACCCCTTCATCTTCGTCACGTACGTGGTTGATAGTCATCGAGACGTAACCAAAATCATGAGTTTTTGTTATTCTAGAGCTGTCTTCAATAAGTTTCTCATTTCTGAACCATTCCACTTTAAGGGTAGGATCACCCACAGGAATTAATCTACAGTCCAAGTGTGCTGTCTGGCCTTCTTGAATATCGTCAATATTCTGAAGTGGTTGTGTGAATACTGGTCTTTGCCTTGTGACCGCTTCTGGAACGTCCGGTCGCTTAAATGGTGTAGCTGATTCTAATTCTCGGATCTTCTCTAAGCCTTCAGGACGCTGAGATTCCGTAATAATACTACCTTTTGCGGTTACTGTCAATGATATAGAAGATGTGCACTGTCCAAGAGCATTGATCGCTCTTACTGAATATTCGCCAGCATCTTCAGGTACACAGTGTTGAATATCCAATGACACATAACCAAAGTCAAAAGTGATATGGAATCGCGACGCAGATTGCAGGGCTTTGCCATTGTGATAGAATTCTATGCGGAGGTTAGGATCATGAACTGGTACAATTTGACACTCGAAGTGAGCTGTTTGTCCTTCAAATACATGTGTTGTTCCAGTGAGCTCAGTCATGAAACTGGGCGGGAAAACTTTAGGCTCCTCCACTTCTATTCTTGATGGATGGCCTTGGGCCTCTAATTGTCTAATTTTCTCAAGCCCGTTTGGATGGTTTGTATCCAAAATAATACTTCTGTGTCCTGAATTTAAAAGAAATCTTTAAACATTTAATAGATATAGTTAACGAAAACAAATATTTACTGAAATTGCAATAGATTCAACGAGATATATTTATATTAAAATATAAGTTTAAGTATAGCAGATATTTTTTTAAAATAATACACACCTGCAACCTTCAAAGTACAAGTATTAACTGCTTCTCCAAGTTTATTAGTTGCTTTACACATATAAGTACCAGAATCTTCAGCGTATGCGTATAAGATATCTAGTGCAACATATCCAAAATCATGAGTTGTTCTGAATCTGTGGCCAGTTTTTATTTTTTGGCCATTGATGAACCATTCGATCTTGAGATCTGAATCGTTAATTGGTTCTACTCTAGATTCGAAGTGAGCGTGGTCGCCTTCTTTCAAGTTTTCAAGATTTACTAATGGGGTAAGGAAAACGGGCCTCTGGCCTACACGTTCTTCTTCAGCTGGTTTAGGTCTCTCATATTTTTCAAGCTCTTGAATCTTTCGGAGACGTTGCTCATCCAAAGTGTCAAGGTACAGGCCAGCTTTCGCTGAGAAAAACAATAAAACATATACATGTTTATTTTATGAACATGGCGCAATAAATTTTAGTATTTAAATTTATAAGAAAAAATCTTTTTATTGCTTGAAGGACCAATGCGTAGGAAAAACAATGTAAATCAAAACTTATTAAATATTACTCACCATCCACTTTCACAGAACTTGTAGTCACTGCTTCGCCAACTGCATTTGTAGCCTTACACATATATGTGCCCGAATCCTCAGCATAGGCATACAACACATCTAAAGCCACATACCCAAAGTCATATGTGCTCTTGAATCTATGACCTTGTTGAATTGGTCTTCCGTTGCAGTACCACTCCACACGCATAGTGGGGTCGTTTACTGGGGTTAAAGTTGCCTCTAAATGTATTGGTTTGCCCTCAACGGTTTCAGCGTTCTTAATAGGTTTACCGAATTGAGGCTTCTCGGCGATAAAGCTCTCATCGTTGGTAGTTTTCTTGTAGCGACTACCATCCTCAAGGTGTTGAATCTTTTCTAAGGCGCTTTCGTGTTGTGTGTCTCTGATTATTGATTCCTTAGCTGAAATTACGCAATTTCAAAAATGAGTATATCATTCATCAAGGAATATAATATCCAAATCCAAAATAATTTATCAAATGTGACTTCGAGATTTTAAATCTATCTTTACAGTATTAGCAAACCTAAATATCGGTTCACTACAGACTTAAGCCCAGAATATACCTTAGTGTATATTAATTCTGAGCCTCTATATATATATAGGCCGCATATATAGATGTAATTATATGTATCTTTTTGTGAGGAAATATATAATTTTTATTTTATATATGTATATTTAAAATAATTACTGTTAACATTAGGCTGCTATTTTAATAACAACCAGTTGAACCGTATCCTATACTACATTCAGACTTTAATTCAAATATAACAAAAACCATACTTACATTGTACATTCAATTTAATAGACGTAGTTGCCTGTCCCAAATTATTGATTACTTTACATGTGTATTCGCCAGAATCCTCTCCATACACAGTTAAAATATCGAGAGCTGCAAAGCCAAAGTCAAAGGCTGTGCGATAACGATGGCCGCTTTGAAGAACCTTCCCATTGAAGTACCACTCCACACGCATAGTTGGATCCGGGTAAGGTTCAATCCTGCATTCGTAGTGCGCACTTTGCCCTTCGATTAATTTACTGGGCCCGTTCAGTTGTGTAACGAAACGAGGTGCCTGACTAACTGCAACTTCGATATCCTCTTTGCGCTGATATCTTGAGGTGTCTTCTAACTGACGAATCTTCTGCAGAGCGCCTTCGTTTTGTGATTCTAGTAGCAGAGAGGCTTTAGCTGAAATAAACAAAGTTATCTTAATATTTCAGTAAATGGTAACTTTTTTAATCAGTACATTTTTAGTTTTTACATAAACCATTCACCTATATATTTTCATTAGTTTGCAAGAAAAAAATAAAGAATTATGTACGTAATTCTGATATTGACTGAAATACTATAATTAATAATAATCATGATAATGTTATGTTAATAATCGTAGGTAATTTTTTTAATAAGTATAGCACGAAGCGAGAGGTATGGAGTTCGAATCTCGGTCCGAACATTTATAATTTATTCGATCTCTGGTAGTGCTTGACAGTAGCCGGACGACAGTCTTAACACTGTGGCTCCCCTGGGAAAGACATGCTGACAAACTAATTAGGCTGATTCGTCCGAAATGATATCGCTTAAGCGGAGTAAAAAGCCGGCAACACCACCACTATGCCAGATTATGGCGCGGTTTCCAATGGGTGGCGGTGTTCTCTTACCATATGGGAGACCCATCTGATATACCATAAAAAATAGTTTAATTTAGTAAGAAACTTACATTGTACGAAGAGAGTAGATGACGTCACCGCCTCTCCTAATTCATTCACAGCACGGCATGTGTAAGTGCCTGAATCTTCTGCATTCACATATTTCATATTAAGAGCGACATAGCCAAAGTCATGCATTGTCGTTATACGGTTGGCTGTAAAACAAAAAATTATATTTTATTATTATTATAAGCCTAGACAAACATGGGCGCAAGTCACTGATGAGAAGCGAAATAATAACTGTTATATGTTATAATTATGGTAGAATATTATGATATTATATGTTAATTGGAAAATAAAATTTATATCATTAAAATAGTGTTTTTTATGGGTGATGACAAACGAGCAGAGGTTCCCCACATAGAATAAGCGAGGCTCCGCCGAGAAGTCATCCCCAGGCCTTGCAGGACTCTTTAAACTGTTCTTTTTGTAACTAACTGTACTAAACAGTAGCATTAATAATATATTTTAAAAAAGAAAAACACTTACAAGCTGCGATGGGTACAGCATTGCGTAGCCATTCCACTCGTAATCTAGGATCACCAACTGGAATCAATCTTGCCTCAAAGTGCGCTGCTTGGTTTTCTGCTACTCTTATGTCCCGTATGGGCGTTGTGAACACTGGAGCCTGTGAGACAGCATCTTCCATAGCACTTGGTTTATGGTGTCTCGACATATCTTCCAGTTGGTGCAAACGCGGCAAGGCTTCCTTGTGCTGTGATTCCAGATAAATTGATTTTTTGGAATGTACGACACCTGTAGCGGAAGTAACCGCTTCTCCTAGAGCGTTAATTGCCCTGCATGTGTATACACCAGAATCTTCGGGCAAACATGCCATTATGTCAAGTGCAACAAAACCGAAATTGTTTGTTTCAGTAAATCTGGATCCACTCTTGAGTGGTTTGTTGTTGTAATACCATTCCACTTTCATTGTAGCGTCGGATACAGGAATCAGTCGACATTCAAAGTGCGCGCGTTGCCCTTCCTTTATTTCGACATTTTTCAAGGATGTTGTAAATGTTGGCGCTTGAGTGGTTACTTCGTCAACATAATCGCTTCTTTGGTATCTGGATCTGTCTTCTAGTACTTGAATTTGTTCCAATCCGGTTTCATTTTGAGTAGCGCGAATAATGTCTGCAGTTTCCCGGCATGTAAGTCGACAGCTTACTTCGTCCGTCCCGAGCTGATTGACAGCTCGACATGTGTATATTCCAGAATCTTCTGCAATACAATCGATAATATCGAGTGCAACATAACCAAAGTCGTGAATAGGTCTAAATCTGTGACCAATGGTTATAGGCTGGCCATTCTTGAACCATTCAACTTTCAAGTTCGAATCAGTGACAGGCTCTAATTTACATTCAAAATGCACGTGCTGTCTTTCTTTTACGTTTTCAACCGACTTTGGTTTAGTTACGAAGCGAGGTTTTATATGAATTGACTCGTCGATTACATCAGATTTCTTGTACCGAGAGGCATCTTCCAAGTATTGAATTTTATCCAAACCCGAAGGGTGTTGGGATTCGAATATCAAATCTTTTTTCGCCAATACCCTTAAAGCACAGGATGTTACAGCTTCGCCCAATTGATTGGTTGCTTGACAGGTGTAAACGCCGGAATCTTCGGGGTACACGCTAAGAAGATCAAGAGCAACATAATCGAATTCATATGCAGGTCTAAAACGATGTCCTGTCTTTATAGGCCTGCCGTTGCAAAACCATTCTACTCTCATCGTCGGGTCTCCAACAGGCTGCAAGCGGCATTCCAGGTGAACGTTGGTCCCTTCTAAGGTTTCAATGTTGTGCAAGGAACGCGAGAATTGAGGCGGTTGCATCACTGTTATATCTTCTTGCACTTGTCTGGTACGACGTGCGGCGTCTTCAAGCATTTGGATTTGCTCAACAGCTTGCTCGTGCTGAGTGTCTGTCACGATCTCCGACTTTTCAATTACGCGCACCATAGCAGATGTGTGCGCAGATCCTAAATGATTGACAGCTCTAACTGTATATTCACCCGAATCTGAAGATGTTGCATGAATAATGTCTAGTGCAACGAATCCAAAGTCATAGTAGGTTCTAAAACGAGAGCCCACTGTAACAGCTCTGCCATTATGGAACCATTCAACTCTCATGGTTGGATCACCCATTGGTTCAAGGCGGCATTCGAGGTGAATGTTCTTGCCTTCCGAAATCGGTTTAGGGTCTGACAAGGGCTGTACGAACACTGGTTTAGATTTTGAAATTTCTTCAATGTTGTATATGGGCTCCACAAATTTAGATTCTTCAAGTTGACGGGTTTTCTCGTATAATCCGTGATGTATACTTGAGGTATCAACACTGGAACGGGCTAGAAAAAACATTTTACTTCTATAAATTATGTACGTAAACAAATCACTTATAAAATTTCATTTAACTAAGTAGTTCAATCATATATAAATAGTTCATTTATTTTAGATTATGCTGTATAACTTTTAGTATTAGGAAATACACTAAAAGTGATACAGTGTTCATCCGGCGAACCATGTTGAAAGCATATGCTGATCCACAATTGGGCCCGATGGCTCGAAGTGACTACGGTCTCGCAGAATACTTGTAAAACCGTACGTGTACTGTGTTATATCAGCGGCCCTTTCAATTATGGCGCTTCAGCGCCGTAAAAAGCCGGCAACATCACCAAATCGACGACTGTGGTGCAGTTGTCCATTGGCGGCGATGTTCTCTTACCATATAAGAGACATACCTGCTCCATTTTCTGCTATAATATAAAAAATAACTTACTTTCAACGGCCATAGAAGCGCTCAATTGAGCTTCTCCTGAAGCATTTCTCGCGACAACCGTGTACACACCGGCATCTTCGGCTCTAACATTAGTTAAGTCCAGAGCTACGTATCCAAAATCATGATATGTCTGTATACGATTAGCGGACTTTATTTGTTTACCATTAAAATACCATTCCACAGTCATTGTTAAATCGCTCTGGGGTTCAACTCTTGCTTCAAAATGAGCACTTTGTCCTTCGACAATTTTATTTGTTCCTTTAAGTGGTCCCAAAAATCTAGGCTTTTGAACCACTCTAATTTCTTCTTCTTGAGTTCTGGAATACCTACTCGTATCTTCTAAGTATTGAATCTTTTCTAAGCCTCCTGGGTGCTGAGATTCAGCTATAATATCCTTCTTAGTAACAACGCTCAAATTAGCAGCTGTTGTTGCCTGTCCCAAAGCATTATAGGCTCTGCATGTATAGTGACCAGCGTCATGGATAGTTACAGACTTAATAGTCAGAGCTACGTATCCGAAATTAAAAAAGGTAGTTATTCTGGAGCTTGCCTCAACAGCGCGGCCATCCTTCAACCACTCGACTTTCAAAGTGGAATCCCCGACTGGCTCAAGACGAGCTTCGAAGTGTGCGAAACCACCTTCCTTAATGTTCAGTTGGTCTTTTATCGGTGTTTTGAATTCGGGTCTTTGCGTACTTTCAGGTATTTCCTGGTGATATCTCTGTTGTTGTTGCTGTTGGTAAGCCTCAAGCTGCTCAGTCTTTTCAATGTATCGTCTTTGTTCAAGTATGCCGAGATCTTCAGTCACACTACTTCTAGATGCTACTTTAATGGTTGCGCTACTGATGGCTTCACCGAGTTTGTTCACTGCTCTAACTGTGTATGAACCTGCATCTTCAACCCGTAGGTGCATGATGTTAAGGGAGACGTATCCGAAGTTGAAAATTGCCGTGATTCGCGAGCTAGCAGTGATTGATTTGCCATCTTTGTACCACTCCACTCTCATTGTTGGATCACTGACGGGCGTGAGTTGAGCTTCAAAATGAGCATTTCTGCCCTCCTGTTGTTCTCCGAGATCTTGAAGCGGCCTTATGAATTGTGGTCTCTGAGATGTTTGTTCTTCAATCGACTCTTGGCGTTGATATTTAGAATAATCTTCCAAATTCTGTAGGAACTGTAAGCTTTCTGGATGTTGGCTTGTGCGTTCAATGGTGGCTCTTGGTGTAACGTGTAGTATTGCTTTTGTTTCTGCAATGCCAGTTGCGCTGATAGCTCTACACGTATACTCACCACTATCTTGAATATTAAGACTGAGCATGTCAAGAGATATGTAACCAAATCTGAAAATTGATGTAAATCTGGAACCTGCAACAGTATTACCAAATAACGTTAAATGCCATTACGTATCGAAGACCTCGTACCTAAGTGGTTTTAGAAGCCTAAGACAAAGCGAAAAGTTCGAATATCAGTTCAAACAAACAAAAAATTTATAATTTATTCGGTCTTTGGAAGGGTTTGTCAAGTGTCTGGACGTGTGTCTTAACACTGTCGCATCCATGGGAGAGCCATGCTGAAATATATGCTGACGCATTAATTGGTCCGTGATGCCACGGGCTCACAGAATGCTCATCGTGAAACGGTATTTATAATATGTTTCGCTGAGTAAGTGAGGATATCTGGGGCCATTGAAATTATACCGCTTATGAGGCAAAACAACCAAAGCGCGGCTTTTGACGCGGTAGCCTGTGAATGGCGGTGTTCTCTTACTATAGGAGATTCACCTGCTCCATTGTCCGCTATATCATTAAAAAAAATAAAACATTTCTCTTCTGAGATTTTAATATTATAGACACGTACTTGCTTCTATACTTTCTCCATTCTTTAACCATTCTATCTTCATAGTAGGGTCGCCTACTGGTTCGATTCTCGTCTCGAAATGAACTTTTCCGCCTTCAATTTGTGTGACACTCTTTAAAGGCACAATAAACTGGGGTGGTGGGTAAACTCGATCTTCCTCGCCAGGAGGTACATAGGGTCGTGCTCTTTCCACGTGCCTCAAGTATATAATCTCCGGTCCAGGCGCAGGTCTAGAATATAATAAAAGTTATAAAATCACAAAAAAATTATATTATATTATATTACATTATAGTGAAACTTACTCTGGCTCAATTATTTTTGTAGGCCGTGGTAAATGGAGACGTTTCTGTTCGGGCGGAGGCTCTTTGGGAACTTCAACATAGAGCCTTGCCCGAGTAGCGGTGGAGCCTGCGACATTCTGAGCGGTGCATTGATACCATGCTGCATCCGACGCCTTGGCCCGCGGAATGTCCAATGTCGAGGCCCCACCTTCGGTATTGATTCGTAGTTCAGGATTGGGTATAATCGGAACACCGTCCTTCTGCCATGTGATTCGTGGTGTAGGCATGCCAACGGCACGTGCATTCAATAGAACAGGCTCAGCCTCACGCACGCTGAGAGTACTGAAGCGCTCGACAAACTTGGGCGCAACCACCTGTTCCCTTTCGATTACATTCAATTTACATTGGAAAGACATTTCTCCACTTTTATTTCTTGCGACACATGTTACTACACCACTATCACTACGGTCAACATTCGTAATCATAAGCGCGTGATTGCCAGATTCGTTGACTAGGATTTTATGATTGTAGTCGTCTCGAATTTGTCGATCATTAATGAACCACGTGACTTCAGGGTAAGGTCTGCCCGTGACGCGGCAATCGAATCGCGTCATTTTCCCTTCCGTTACATCGCGATCTTGGCAGACTTTAACAAATTGCGGAGCGAGAGCTTTTTCATTTACTTCGATTTTTTCAGTCTCAATTTGTTGATTATCCATTACGTATTGAGATTTCTGATCTTGGATATATGTTTCTTGAGGTGATTCGACAGCTAGATACGCCGACGAGACCACGCATCCGTTAGGGTTTTCAGCCAGCAGGGTATAGTGTCCAGAATCAGACTTTTGTACATTCCTTATCCTAAGTATAGTTTGATTGTTTGTGTTTATTATGTTGTGTTTTGTAGAGTTCATTATTCTTTGTCCGTTTTTAAACCAAGTTGTACGAGGTCTGGGATTACCAGAAAGCTGAACTTGGAATTGTGCATCGGTTCCTTCTTGGAGTTTAGAATTCCTTGGTTTTTGAATTATTTTTGGAGGTGCTAAAGGTCCTAAGGATTTATCAATCTCCGTACTTACTCGAATATCACTTTCGTTAACATATCTCTTTGTGATAGTCTCTCTGAAAGAGACTTCTCTTAACAATCTATATTCGAAGGTATCAACCTTGAAATCTTCCGACGCCGAATGATCTGTGCCGTTTGTATAGGCATACTTTTGTGACTGATGGGATTGTTGAGTGGAATACTCATGTGTTCCATATGATTTGTGCTCAACACTTTCACTGACATGTCTATAGCTTTGTTGTTGAGTGGCTTGCTGTGCAGCCACCGGCACACCTTCAGGCTGAATGTACACAGAGCAGATAGCTTCACCGTATTGGTTTCGAGCGGTACATGTATATTCGCCCTCATCACCAGGCCCAATTTGCTTGATTAACAATGACACATCGCCAGTCTGCTCATTGTAACTCATACTGTACTTATTACATTCTACTAACGGTGCTTTCTTTCTGGTCCACGATACCACTGGCGTTGGATTACCTCTTAGTTTCCCTTCGAATTTAGCGTTACCACCTTGTGCAAATCTAGCATTTTTAAATATTTGCTCAAATATAGGTGGAGATTGATCTCCCGGCCGAGTAGGAGTGACCATAATACGATCGCCAGTAACACCCCCAACTGGAACAAAAATTAAAAAAAAAATGTTAAAACATGAATAACATGTATATTATTAATATATAACTAAAAATGATTCGCAATGCAGATACGCGAAACTAAGTACATTGTTTTTCTATGACCCTACAACATTCCTTAATACTAAAAATAATTTAGGGATTTCTTCCAACGTGACCTGAAATTTTGCAGATATTATAAGATGTATTTAAGTATGTCGTGTTCCAGTGGTGTAATTCTTGGTTGCGCGTGACTCACGCTCGCGGCGACGCGCGCGTACCAGCTCTCTTCGCGCGTCTATTTCTGTGCGCACCAGTCGGATCTTATTACCAGCGCCATATTGGTTCAAATTGTTGATATCACAAATTGTAACTTTATATTTTAAAAACAACGGCTTTCTAACGTAATTAGAAAATTTTTAAAATACTACTTTTGACAATTATCAGTTTATTATACAACAACCAACAAAAACCAACTCAAAATAAAAAAAAATTTAAATTAATTTAAATACACCTAATGGCAGTTGAGATATAAATATATATGATAGTTATTAATATTCAAACGTATATGCATACAAAAATACATTATTTTTAAATATTTGAAATTATTTAATAACTAGAAAGATTCGGCCATAATTATGTAACTAATTCAATAAGTCTTTTTATATATCATATCGTTGACGTTAATTTTTAGACTCTCATTTGAAGTTATATTCTACTGTATAATACATTTTTTAATAAAAATAAAAGTCAATAACAGCACCCGTTATTAATCTGATGAATATATTGTACAAAAATATACAATATAGTACCTCCAAGATTAATTTGTAAAAGGATCGATATATGGGTCAAGGTCATGTCATTTTTAAAATAATGGAAATAGTTTCGTTTCGGTTAATATTACTGTCAAACGTTTTTTTTTTCTTCAAATCACCAGTTTAATGTTTTTGTTTATGTATAAAAATATTCCCTATGCTTACTTTTTAAAATTCTTTAACATTAATTACAAATATTAGATACTAACTATAAACAAGCTAATAAAATTAGCGACACACTAGATTTAATTTTTCACTCTGACTAAATAATATTAGATAAAAACAATATCATTGTTTAAAAAGATAGTGGTGCTGTTTTTATATATAGCCAATCATATATTCATGATATATCAGGGTACTTTTGCTACTTCGAATAAATAAAATATATAATAAAAAACAATAATCTATTTTAATAGTTCAACTAATTCAACAAGATCAGTATTTGCCGGAGCAAAATATTATTTGGTATAAATATTTAAATTAGAATTTTATTTTTTTAAATAATATTAATTATTTATTTATTTATTGGTGTTTAAATATTTATAACTCTAATTATTTTCACTTCTTTTCTAGATATTACGAACTGTTTTGCATATTTGCATACAGTGTGGGCGTTTTATGTTAGGCGAGCTTTGGCCACCGCCCAAACATTACAAACATAATATTTATATATTGTGAAACAAATCATACATGCTTCAAAAATTCCTATTAATACAAATTTAATGAATTTAAGAGTTGGCATCTGCAGTCAAGGTAACTAGTATATAGAGTATTGCATGACTATTAATATCACTGTATTGCACTAGAACAAAACAGGTATTTTGTATTGAAGAAAGTGCATCAAGACTAGAAAATGGTTTTCGCAACTTAACCAATTCGGTAAGGTAGCGAAAATTATATTGCATGATTTAGGGACTATCTTTCGAACATTAGTCCAGGTTAAAGTTTGTTATTTATTAAATTATATTTCTACTTAAAGTCCTGTATTTTTGAAGTAACTCCGGCAGTTATAAGCCTAACTCGATATTTCAGCGAGTATTTATAGCAGAGTAGGCAATCAAGTGTAATACGCAATTCTGACTTTAAAAAAAAAACATTGGGCCCATCTCAGATGAGGCTCCAAGGCTACTGAGATCCTGAACCATACTCATCCAGCTAATT
>JAAAKR030000030.1:1211804-1231744 GCA_010014985.3 Delias pasithoe
CAACAGTTTAATTTTAACAATTTTCAAGAATTGCTGAATATTTTTGGAGCGATCGCCTTATTCCGAAGGCGTAACTTCATCAATAGTCCCTTATGCTATAATAATTTTTGCTACACAATTGTTCCTTAACAATTTTCTTTAAATAAGACACTGCAAGTTAAGAACATTGCACCTAGACAAGGTATAAGCTCACGCTACTCAAAAAATATTTTTATATCCAAGATGTATAGCCGTAGTCGCTAAACTTAGCTTCAACTGGTTACTACTTCTGTCAATATTTGAACAATTATCTGCATAGTAAAACAATTTCTTCAGGGGAAGCAGTAGCAAACGTTTTTAAACAATTTGTCGCATAGAGGATACCAGAATTACTTTGTTTAAATATGTATGCGATTTTTTATTTCTCAGTATGTAAATAGACGAAGAATTCAAAATAGTTACATAAATGTATTAAATTACTTATGATAAACAGGAAGAGAAGGTTTTGACAGTTTTGACAATAGAGAGTTACATACTTGCCATCAATTGCTTTGAACCATGTACTGACTAAGCCAAGTTCCAAGAAACTTGCGTTCATAAGATCTCGCCTTTCTTTTCGCCTTTCCAGATTAATCAAGAAAATCTGTGTACAATTAAGCTTAGTTTCTTCCGGATAATGCACATAATTTGCTAGCTCTTTGTCAAGCATCAGCTGTATCCCATGGCCAAGAACTTCTAGTTTAATATTTTGCATTTCTTCTTCTTCATCATCATCATCATCATCTTTCTCCAATGGTATTGGTACAAAACCATAGATATGATCATTACAAATATTCATTGACATACCTGTAATGGTTAAACACTCAATAAAAAAATCTAAATAGTCACTTTCAAATGTAAATAAACATTACTTATTATTATAATATAACATTATCCAACAGCCTCCTCATATTATATTACGACATAAGAAAATGTTTAAAAGCTTACCATTTTTTCTAGCTCCAACTGCAAATGCAATTATATCATCTTCTGGGCCATCATATCCCTTTATATTTTCTGGCATATAAGTGAGCAAATCAGACTTTTTATTTTTCAAATTAATTAAAACTGCTGAATGAACCATAGGGACATCAAAACATCCTGTTTTCTTGCGCTTTAATATTGGTCTGTATTCTTCAGTTCTTTTATAATAATAGGATTCATCCATTCCACACCTATAACCAAAAATGATATAACTCATACACATTTCATTAGTCTTAATTATATTATATAATGGATACACTTATTTCACAATTTATTTATTTTATTTTAAAATGAGGTTATATTTAGTTTAGATACTATTTATATATAGTACAGTCTTGAACTTTATTTTTAGAAACCTTTCATTTAATATAATTCTAGCTCAAGTTTTATGGAGTAAATTTACAAAATTGAATGCCTTGTCATGAGTTTGAATAACTCTTTTCAACATATAAATGCAGTTATTGGATTTGAAGAATAACACATTGACAAGAAATTGAAATTGCAAAACAGCAAGTATATATGTGTAAATAGGAAATTCCTACCAGAAATTAGAGTAAGCTCCATCTGATATAAGCATAGGTGCAGTAATATGTAAATCTTTGTTAACAAGGTATTTTAATGTTAATGGTTCTGTTAGAAGCACATCTGCATCCAACATCTGAAATTATAATAATTCCAAAAAATATAATGCCACCAACCACAAGATAAACTTGTTTTACTGAATCTTTTAACCAAAAACGACTTCATGACAATCATAAACTTTACTAATATTAAAGTCTGACTAATATGACCACTGTTTAATACCTAATATGTACTTATAGCAAGATTACATAGTATTTAGATAACTTAAATTATAATTATAAATATAGTACTTACAAATAAGTAATCAGCCCACATGTTCCTGGCAAAATTTAGAGCCTTTTCTCTTAATTTTATTACATGTTGATATCTCAAAACACTCCAATGAGTTAATGTTTCTTGATCTGAATGCATTGGGCCAGTACTAGAATTCATTGAAACATGGATTTCACGATAGTCAGTAGAATGTATGCTTATCCAATTATTGAGTATATTATCCGTATTGTCAGAATTATAGTCACTATGGAACCTATAAAAAAATATGAATCCAATTCAAATAAAAATAGATTTGCTTCATAATAGCTAGTTTGTGAATAAGAGAGGGCTATAACATATCATTATATAAACAATCTCACCATATAATTATTCTATCCTTGGGGTATACAAGTTGTTGTAGAGTTGTTAAGAAATAGGGTAAAGCATTTTCTTTATTGCGAACGAGACTAGTTATAACTATAGTAGGCCATTTATCACTAGATTTTGTATATTGAAGTGTTCCATTACATTTTGCTGTTGCAAATATTACCATCACACAGGATACACTGACTGCTCTTGTTAAACGCATTGTTAATTTTAATAAACAAATCTTATTGTTATTCTTTTTTGGCTTCTGTTAATAACGGTCACAATTGTGACCATTGTCAGTTATAAAGCTAGTATTATAAAGTAGACAACCTGAAAAATACAATAATTAATGTCTGTGGTTGTATATTTGTAAATAAAAAACTAAACGTATTTTTTTCGTTCTGACCTACGCGTAGCCTGCTTTTAGTAAACTAAGTGGTAGGTCAGAGCCAAAGATATTTGTGATGTATTCAAACTTCGAAATTAAGCAATTTAATTTCTTATATGTGTTTATTTTATTAAAAGTTAGTATACAGATCTGTGATTACGAGGCAATACGATATATTATAAATCTGTGCTACGAAGTTCATCGTCAGCATCATATACTATAGATAATACAAACTCTCTTTTACCAATAACATATTTAAAACTTCGAATGACTAACTCACTGCTGGCCTTTACAGCCCAATGGGTACTCGTCGAGAATTTTTATCGCGACTAGCGTAAGGGCGTCTTTTGTGAAACGCGAACTTCGGTTTGGGTCGTTGCAGGAAAGTTGTCTTCCTGAGCGGCCGGACGGTGGCTGAACGATGTGAGGGTGTGTTGCCGGTAAACGGGGTTTCTAGAACGATTCCTACACAGAACCTGTTAGGGGTAGCATAAACAGATGTTAATCTGTTTTTGCATTTTTCTCACGGGATTCTGTAAGTTCTATGTTTGCTAATGTAATAGGATCATCCAGATGTTTGAGTGTGTATTGCGGTCTCCGGCGCCTTGTTGGTTCGGCGTTAATGAAAAAGTACTCAGTCGCTAGCTTCATCCATTGGTTGTGAAATCAAGATAAAAGATTAAGTCTAGGGCTACATTACGCACATATCGCGGGGCTTCGATCGCTGCTTGCATAAATCGCGACTAGATTCTTTGTAGTCATTTAATGTGGACAGGGGCGCAAACGCTACATTTGCGTACGTCATGCACGGACGGATACAAGTTTTTTACAGAGTGATCTTGTCTAACGAATTTAAAATTCAAAAGTTGTCTTGTTCAACCTGTTTTTTTTAAACTTTCTCAAATTATTATCAAAATATTTAAAACTAAAAAATTTGTAAATAATTTACAAATAAAAGCCGAACAATGAATGTAAATCTACTAGTAGTTTAGCTTTATATGATAATAATCAAGTAAAATTGATTATAGAATTATGATTTACAAGAGATATTTTTGTTATTGAATTTAACCTGTTATATATAATAAAAAAAACTTTTTATTAATTAAAAAACTCTAAATAAAAACCCAATTAAAGAAATTTTTTGCAGTAGTGTCGCATTTCAGTTGTCACCTGAAGCAATCGCTCAAGTATTAACAGATATGGCAGCGAGCTTGCCGTATTAAATATAAATTACTCGCACCGCCAACTTGTGCAGACTATTCCGACTATGAGCCCTTTGGAAATGTGTATACACTAATGTAATAAATAAAAATCAAAAAAAATGTATACTTCTTTATATGTTATAATATGTATGTAATATAGAAGGCACAAATGACATCAGTCTTTGAAATATTTTCACATCACTGTCATCCACAAAGAATGTATGAATCTCTCATTGTATTCAGCAATATTTTTCAATGTATATGATTTGCCTTATACTTAACATATTTGGCATAATGTCTTAAGTATGCAAAATAGTACTCTCTATGGGTAAAATTGTTTTTACAAAGTATGTATAGTAAAACTATAATAAACAGTATATGATATTAAATTATGAAATATGTATATAAGACAATGCTCTGTAATAAATGCCTTGAAGTAATTATAAAAGACACTAAACACTCTAAATGTTTAAAAAAATAGTTTTTACAAAATTAGTAAGTTAAAAATAAATTTTAGACTTATAAGAGATTATAATTATTTCAATAATGTTTATTACAACTAAATGTAGATTCGGACAATAACTTATTAAAAGATCTTACTGTACTTATATATTACGCAATACATAAGACTGGTAGGCAGTCATTATTAAATGCATAATCATGTAATTGTTCGTTTCAATGTAACTATCGCACTTTTGAATATATCCCTTATCTGGGACATTCTAGACCAAAAGTTTATGACCTGGTCAAAGTCTTTTAATTTTGCACTAGTTTAGCCGATACTATATGTCAATGTAATTACAATAACTTGGAATTCGTCAGAGCATAATCAATTGTTCAATTGATACTGCACCAAAGCATTGTTACTTCTAATCTTTATTTAACAAACATTTTGAACACAGACTACATCAGGTAGAGAGCTATTGTGTTGTCCTGACAAGCGACTTCACATGACAGAGTTAGCTCTGGTTTTAGTGGATACTCAAAAATATAATCTCTTTGTTTTTCTATATTAGGACATTACATTCCTCAAGAATTTACTGCATATTTCAACACCCTTCTTTAGTGAGTTAGGAACTTACACACCTCTTGGTCATTGAGCTGATTTCCGAATTTAATAAATAAAATATCTTATTTGTCTATACAGTATTATGTTGCTCTAGGAAAATACTCTCATCAAGCACCTAACTTGCAATAAATCAATCTAACTATGATTCATAATTAAAAACATACACATTAAGGTAAGCACAACCTAAAAATATTCAAAAAGATCTTGTTATATCATCACAAGTTGAGATTACAAATGTTTCTGTTACTATTTAAAATAAATAGCAGCAACAAATTCTATCCTCATAATCATATCATCATATAAAAGATCATATTACTGCTGGATTTTAATTCTGAATTTTATTACTACTTAATGAGGATTTATTTAGAAGCTTCCATTTTAATCTTATATAACATTAATACAAGTATTTTCACATGCAAACATCATAACATAATCATGGCTGCAATTTAAACAAACATTTGAAACTGCAGCAATAAAATAACAATTTTGAAAAAATAATTAACAGTTGTAACAAATAAAATAGGGTACATTAGATTTGTGCTGTTTACATTTTCCTACTCAGATTTTATTTGCAAATACACCTAATCAAAATATTTTAATTGCCACAATACTGTTGTTTAGTTACAATTCTTAATAGAAGTATTTTTAATTACCCAGAATGCCACAGAGTATGGGGGCATAGCAATATTCTTACCATGTACACGTTGATGGGGTCTAATTTCTGGCATTGCAGATTCATAGATTAATGGCCAGCCATTTAAAAGAATTGTTTTACTTCTTCTATTATTTGAAGGTGCACTGAGGATAAATTCATCAATTACTAAATCATCTCCAGTGAAAATGCTTCCATTGACAAAAAATCTCACTTTCTTCATTTCAAGATTGATACCATACAGGGTTATGGCCGCTGTGTCATTTGTATACTGTCTATTTGCACAATGGACATACAGCCTTTGAAATTTAGAACAATTACAAGTTAAATTTAATACTTTTTTGCCAACAAGTTTTTTATATAATACACTCAACCAATAATCTGGCAAGGGATCTAGATTCTTGTCAAGAAGGCTATAATTACCACCTATAAAACTTTGTCTAACAACTGTTATAATATTGTTTTTAGCAGCAAGACCTAGTTTATCCAACCACAAGGGTGTACCTGCAAAGGTATTTGAAAGGCCAGGTGCTCCACCACCATAAGAACTGCTAGTTTCTGTAAGCCACATTGGAATATAATCATATTTTTTTGTATGATTTTTCATAGTTTTTATCTGATAGTTTAATAAATCAAAAGTGTTAGGATTCCAAAAGTCTTCAAGTTTAGCTGTTCTGCTATTCAAGTAATACTGATGCCATGATGTCACATTTATGTAATGAGATGCATTACCTAAGAATTCTACCATATATTTTAAACACTTTGGCTGATTTTCTTGAGGCCTAGTTGTATCAGGGCCAATAAGCAATGAGGTGTTGTATCCTGAATGGTTGAGTAGTTTCCGCAGTTTTTTGAAATCATGCCCCAAAGTGTGGGGACTGATACTCTTATTGAAGACATGAAGAAATGAATTAGGCTCATTTCCAAGTTGCCAGTCTATATTAAAATTATTTGATTTTGAATACTTTAGAATGTCCATTGCATTTTGTTGACTCCATTCATGGTCATCACGAAGAAGTACATTCAAAGAAAACATCAACTTCAGATTATTGTTTTCACAAAAGTTATTTATTTCTGTCCATTTAGGCCCAGTTAGAATGAAAAAAGGTAAAAATTTGTGCCTGCACAACTTTTTAAGACTAGAACAAAAAGATTTGCTTGCAGTCTGTGGGCAATGATCACAAAAAACTGGTGGTAAATCGTGAGGACTAAAAATTAATCGGTCGGACATTGTACCTCCAAGGCGAAGTCTTGCTGGTGAAAGCGCCATGGCAAGATTTTGAAGTTTTTCATTCGAGAAGTTAATTTTATGAAAATCTTGAATTTCCGCTGCATCGATCCCAATACTTAGATAACTATCTGAAAGAATCACTGAAATATCTTGCTGATTTATAGTAATGTAATACTTCTCACCTATATTATATTTCACAAATAGTGTTAGTAAAGCTACATTGCTTAGGAATGCTACAGAACATCCTATTATTAATTGTTTGTTGGATAACATTCTGATCATTATCCTAATTAACTATTAAAATCGTAACCACATTTGAGTTCGTTCTGTTCAAACCACTATTACAAACTAATAACTTTAAGTTTCCGTAGCGCAGCGCTTATGACGTGTGCTTCACAATAATAAATATTAAATATAACACAGTACTTAAATTATAGACTACAGTTCACACTTCACATGCTTTAAAAGATTTTATGTTTCATCCACAGAATCACGAATAATGTCAGGCTTAATTGTTTATTACCAAATAAAAATTAATTTAGCGAAAATAGATGGAACACAGTTTGGAAAAGTACTACTAGTACTTTGAATTAATAAAAAATCTTCATTTAAGTGTTATCAACAATACGACTATCTAAATCATTTCCCTTATTGATATTGGAAATTGTGAAGACAAAAAAATAAGAATAAGACGATACTGGCAAAATAAGCA
This sequence comes from Delias pasithoe, assembly GCA_010014985.3. Lineage (NCBI taxonomy): Eukaryota > Metazoa > Arthropoda > Insecta > Lepidoptera > Pieridae > Delias > Delias pasithoe. The sequence goes on from JAAAKR030000030.1 coordinate 1,219,264, forward strand.
TTACGAAAGACTTTGAAATCCTCTTCCGTAATATGGGTTATTTCGGACATAAAGTAAAGTCTTGCTAGGTTTATAGCCATTTTTCGAATATCTTTTTAAATAGTGCGCGAAAACAACTCGTAGTGTCATGGCGTTGCGTCTAATGTCACGCTGAACTATCGAGGTTACTAGTGTCGTCATAATTCATATTCATTATACAAACAATCTTCTAGTCCTATTTGTGAAACAATTTTAGGTTGGTGTTTTTTATTTGTGTTTTAAAATGAAATTTGCTTGCTTTAACATATCGCAATCGTTTCCCTGTAGTACAGAATGTTATCTTAACGTCAAATTTATTGATATTTAAAGGTAGTTTTTAGATATACGTGTAATATTCAAATAAGGTAAATCTCTACAGGGTATTATGTCTTCGCCACGCCCAAAGTCACCACGTACTCCAGTTTTACCTAAGAAGGATGACAAAGATGAATCATTTTGGGATAAGATTGGAACAATTGGGCGTAAGAAGCGAATAAAGGAAGGTGTGGTACTTTAACCTGATTGCCTCACTTTGTGTGGGTGTAAATTGATATTGAATAGTACTAAAAGCTTAATATATTTAACATATGCCTATATTTTGTAACTTGCATATTTTTCTTGAATTATCATCACCAAACATGCCTAACTATAACATATTATATTACAAATGTAAATAATTTCAGTGCAAGAAGTACAGGCTGAAGGAAAATATGCCATTGATTCTCCAGGAAGTCCTACAGCACCAGAAATTCCACCAGAAGAATATAGTTTGTGTAAGTTATATTTATTCTACTCTTACAATGTATCATTATTATTATATTTTTTTGTGATTGACAAACCCTCTGTATGGCCATATGGCCTTTCCAGCTTATTATTATGACATTTCTCTAAAATGTTTCATCTTTAGTTAGCTTTTAAATCAAAATCATTTATATGGTTAATTAAAGGATTTAATAATCACTTGATTATTGTTATGATCTATTTACACCAATTATTGATGTCAAAAAAGTAAATTATAATAAAACTTATCCTATTTCCTAAGCACTAATGCAGAATAAACGGCAACAAACTGCACCACAGTATTTTCTACAATTACTTGTCCTTTGGTTATTATTGACACAATTTTTTAAGTTAAGTTCTATTCATTCAAATTCTTAGGTCTACTTTGTAAAGCTAAATTTTTGTAACTTTATTTAGATGTTTGCTGTGTTCATCCATATCATCTATATTTCTTTCTCAATATTTTTAGTGTAATAACTATTATCTCTTAAGAATTAGCAATTTGATCAACTTCCACTGAGTTAATGTAAAATAATACTAATTATAGATTAAGAAATATAAACATAGCTCTTATATTCAGTCTTAAGAAAAACCAAGACCATTTATGTACATTAGTCTATTTGATGCCCCATATTCTAGCATTTAGACAAGTTTTCACCAGTGCCCATTCTTGATTTGAACTGTAGATGAGCCCTTTATTTTATTTTAGAAAATATAAACTATTTCAAGAAATGTTGTTGAAAAAATATAAAAGGATATCTAATATTGTTGGACTCGTGTGTAACGTAATATTTATGTATTTTTTTTATCGCTTTATATTAGTAATCTTGTTTTTTATATTTGTGCTCAATTATTCCCATCAGAGCTTAACTGAGTTTATTCAAATTCTTAACGTGTGGTTTTACTTTACGATTTGTTTATATTTTTAACTTTTAGCTAATTATTGTATTATTATTAAGGACTAACTCCCTTTCAAAAGCTCCAGTAAACATTCATACCAAATGGCCGGTGGGTCCTTGTTCCTGTGGTTCACAATGATTTAATGTTAATTAATTTATGATTTTGTAAGAAAAATGTTTCTATATTAATATTATTTCATTTCAAAACAACTATGAATATCTTATTCTTATTACTATCTAGGACGGATGTGCCCAATTGTGGACATTAAGAAAAGGTAGATTTTCCATAAAAGTTTAACGCTAAATATTATTTATATATTGTTTATAGTCTCCTTAGACTCAGAATTTACCAAATTCATCAGATACCATTAAGTTCTGAAGGGGTTTGTTAGTTTTAATTATTTGTACACATTGTAATGAGAATTTTTATTTCTGCAACTTCTAAATATGTGTTTGTTACTGTGCTTTTTTTTTACTATTCCACATTCATTGTATTTTAAGTTTTTATTTCTAATGTTTCAGTGGACAATGAAGCACGAGCTATAATAGAACCGCGTTCTCTGGAAGAGCCAAGGGCTCAAGAGCTTATACAGGTATTAATAGACTGGATCAATGATGAGCTAGCTGCCCAGAGAATTATTGTGAAGGATATCAGTGAAGACCTGTACGATGGTCAAGTTTTGCAGAAGTTACTAGAAAAGTTACAAGAAACCAAGTTAGATGTACCTGAAGTGACACAGAGTGAGGAAGGACAAAGACAAAAATTGGCTGTAGTATTGCGAGCTGTCAACAAGGTGATAACAAATATAACTAATAAACAATCTGCCGCTGTAACTGTCTGTAATGTGTATTATGCTAGAGGTTATTATCAATACCAGCAAAATGAATACACAATTTGGTTGAATAGGCATAAAAAATCATTTTTTTAATTATGTATACGAAAACATGGCAGGCACGTACCCCAATGATAATTCATCACCACATCCTTGGGACAAATGCTCCCCATTTTCCGTTTTGGTTGTGTTGAAGGCATTTGTACGTCGCTTAAGCGTTAATCTTTTAGTTACTGGCACCATATCCTTAAGAAAGGTTCGCCGACGCATAGAACAGTATTAAGACACCGCCACTGTCGAGGCCTTCCAAGTGCTTACAAATTACAAATTAAATTATATTCGGCCCGGGGATCGAACCTATGACACCACGAGGCTTTTTAGAATACTGACGCATGTGCATGCATATACAAAAGTTATTTAAAATATGTTTTTAGGTATTATATGGTACAGCGCAGCCAGTCCAGAAGTGGAGTGTTGAATCTATTCATTCTAAAAACCTGGTGGCAATTTTGCACTTACTTGTTGCTTTAGCGCGTCACTATCGCGCTCCCGTTAGGCTTCCGGAGAATGTCAGTGTCAGTGTTGTTGTTGTCAAGAAAGATGCACAAAACCAACTAACTCATAGGTAAAAAATCATATATTAGACTGGCCTCTTTTATTGCACTTATTATAATTTAGAATTAGTCTTATTCTTTGATATTCAGGTGACAAATAAAATTTAGTAAGTGTACTTTAATATTTTGGATCTACTGTATTCCAAAGTGACAATCACAAAGGTATTTTTTATATAAAGTTTTGGGGGCAGGTTCATAATATGATATATATCATATTATTTATATCTATCTTCCATTTTTGGAGGTTTACTTTAATGGAGTATTGTCTTATCGGTACCCGACTTCAGACCTCTCCAATATTTGCAATGCCCGTTCGGTTCGAGATCTATTTATCCTACAATCCTAATAAAACTTAAATCCTAAAAATCCTTAGATTAGCGCTGTTATTTTATTGAGCTCTCACAAACGTTTCGATATGTTTTTGAGAAATTTGTTGGTATATTTGTTAGTGATGTTTATGAATTTTGTGATATAATTTAAGTATAAATTGTACCTTTGTGTGAGAAAATAAAACTAAATTAATTGTAGGACATATACAGAGGACATAACGACAACGTATGACGAGTTGGGTATGCGGTGTGAGAGGGATGCATTCGATGCTCTGTTTGACCACGCACCGGACAAACTGCAAGTGGTTAAGAAGGTGTGTATACCATTATAGGTTCATTCGGATATCATGAAATTAACATAAACAATGCATGAATTATAATTTCATATATTATAGTTAAGTCGCTGTTTTTAATTATTTAAAATAATTGATTTCAGTCGCTGATAACGTTTGTGAACAAACACCTAAGCAAAGTTAACCTAGAGGTCTCTGACTTAGACACTCCATTCCACGATGGCGTGTGTCTCGTTCTGTTGATGGGACTGTTGGAGCGATTCTTTGTTCCTCTCTACGACTTTTACTTGACGCCAAAAGACTTTGATCAAAAAGTGCATAACGTTGCATTCGCCTTTGAATTGATGCAGGACGTCGGCTTGGCTAAGCCAAAAGCGCGGCCAGAAGGTATATTTTATATTTAATTCCTCCCTTAGCGCGCACCTGTCGCGCGTCGGCGCCAGTCATATATCCTAATACACCCTTGGCTGTTATCACCACGGTTGTCGTTGAAATAGTAGCCGTCACCGTCTACCAGCACTTTATTAGATACATTAAAAACTTTATCAAAGTCTGTCCACTCGCTCTTGTCTTGTACGTGTTCGAACAAACCCAAATAAGGGTGTCCAACAACAAAATTATTTCTGTTACCACCACTAATGTTCAACGAAAACAAATAGGGTATTAATGACTTAATAAATGCGTCCCGTGCTTTATAAATATTACACTTAATTGTATTGTAGTCTGTGTAATATGACATAATATCATATATTTAAATTATCTTTGATCACAAAAAAGCCTTATTATATAATATAAAAATTAAATTTCTTAATACCTACATCCCGATAATTTAGAAATATCAACTAGGCTCTAGATATTTTTTGTTGATCCATTAGTTGAATGGAGGAAAGTGGCGTATGTCCTGCAGTGGACGTCCTACGACTGAGCTCATGATGATTACTTGAAATAGCATTGATTTAATTAATTATTCGAGTAATTGTTCATAATGTATTGTTTTTTCTCTTATATTTGCCACTTTTAATATGAAAACAGCCGGCTAAAGTTGTAATGTTATTAAAAATGTTTTATTGCAGATATCGTGAATTTGGACCTGAAATCAACACTGCGCGTTCTCTACAATCTCTTCACTAAATATAAAAGCTTTGCGTAAATTTCAAACGCTTGCGTGATAATTACTGACACTATTAACATTTTAATATATAGTAAACAAAAGGCCCCTAACCTTAATCACAACTGGTGAGATCTGGCGATGTATCCCTTTTTTTATTGTGTAGCGGACAACGGAGCAGGTCGGTCCCCTATATGGTAATCCGTAACACCGCCGCCCATGCGCAGTTGCGCCATAATCCGCGCATTGGTATGCCGGCTTTTTACGTCGCTTAAGTAGCATTTGTAGGACCTCCGATATATCATCACTCACTAAACAAAACATACTAGAAGTACCGTTTCAAATACAACTACCATTTCACGATGAGTATTCTGTGAGCCCGTGGTATCACTTCAGACGAGCTGGCACAATTATTGCGTTAACATATGCTTTCTCCCTGTTGAATCTTGATGTTAACAAAAATTCACCAGCTGTGCGGACGAAATAACTTTGTTCTCAGGCAATAAAACACACTCAACGACACTATGTCATACTATGCCATATAAAACTAAAAAAATAATTTTTATTAACCAGACAATCATAATAATACTTGATACACTAAGCTTATCCAATGAGAAAAAGCGATGTAGCCTAGTGAGGTGCATACTTGCCGAGCAAAATTATATATATCTTAATATTTTTCACATTTTGTAATGAAAGGTGCCATATTTAAATCACAATGTAGGAGTTAGAATTTTTTTATATGAATATACCATTATCGAGAAGACATAAAGGTACATCGATTATTGTCAGCGTCCTTTATGTTTGGCATTGTATTTCATATAAATTTCACAAACATTCAAAATAATATATACTATTATATAATAATAATTATAAGAGTTTTAGAATTGTATATGTTACCAACAAAATTTTTACATTTTGTACATTGCGTTATAATCACAATTTTAATTATGAAAGAGTTTTAATAAAAGCCTAAATATGGCAGAAGCAATATTTAATTAATATAACATTTTTTTACATGCACAATTTATTTATTAATTTTTACAATTACAATTAACTAACTAATAATTTATCTAGTTTAAGTAAAAAATTTTTGCTTACCAATGTAACTCCAGCACACCTAATAATAAATATTGTTAACTTTGAAAACATGCTTTACGAAATAAAATATTAACAACATTTGTTTTTTTTTACCTTGTAGTTATAAAGAGTTTTAGAGACAACATTGACATGAATATACTCTTATTTCAACCGTTTCTCCATTCCACTCTTACCACTATTGACACCGCAATTTTGAAATTTTGCCTAAAATGACCAGCTGAATAAGAGCAGTGGTCATATGCCGGCCCAGAGACCAGGTGCGCCACTTTTCAGTCTTAAATATAGGCAGTTCTCAGACCTACGGCATGTACCTTAGGTTCTCGAAATACGTGACATAAATCGAAACGACGTAAGTTGAGGAGTGCTTTTATATGGATGCGTGGTGAAAGTAACGGTCTCTTTCTCTAATAATCAACATTTCTGTCGAACGTAGCCTATATATTTTCTTGTTTGACAATAAAATCAAAATATTTGTCTAACAGATATTAAATGTTTGCCGTATAGTAGATATGGACGTCACCTCATAAAGACCACTGTTGATTCGGGGAATCCTTTAAAAATTATTATCTTGTCAATAAATGTTGGGTTCACCATTGACAAGTTATTAATGAGCAAAACCTAAAGGTATGGTGGAATGTTAGCTTGTTTGCTTTAGGATTAATAAAAATATATATAATATTTTTATATATTGACAACATAGTAATGGTTCGTATAATAAAGAAACGATTGCCCGAATCGATAGCGGTCTTTATGAGGTGACAACCATATCTACTGTAGGCCAAACATTTAATATCTGTATGGAAAAGGTTTAGCTTATTTTCTGTATAATGTGAAAATATATAGGTTATGTTCAAGCTGGCAAGGCCGTAAGGCCATACAGCGAGTTAGTCATTCCAAAAAAAAGGTTATGTTCGACAGAAGTCGTGTTTACTGTTAGAGAAAGAGACATCCTATTTTTTTATGTTATGTTTAATATTATTTACTTAAAAACACTGACAATAAAGATCTAAGCTGGTCGCTCAAATTTGGAATGAAGACAAATGATTATACCTAATTTTTTTATGTGTTGCGTTCAATGAAATAAAACACTGCATATTGGTATATTATAATATCATAAATGTATTATTGTGAAAACCTAATTGACAGCAACGCTTTAAAACAAGAATGAATAATTTAAGCTATTACTTAAATTAAGAAATAAAGTGCAACAATTTTAAATAAATTATGTACTTATAAAGATATATATTGTATATACAATATACATTTACAAACAACAAAATGTACATTGTTATTATTTTAAAAAAATAATTTAATTTAGAAGGCTCTTAAATAAAAATATGTTTAGAAAAATTGAACGACATGTTTAATATTAAATTGGTCAACACAATGAAATATAATTTTATATTGAGTCTTCTATTACATATTTCTACTGGTTACTAGTTTATTCCCACGTACAAAAAATTGAATAATGAGACTCGAATGTTGATTATTTTAACATTCATTAATCTGTCGAGAGTTTGGAGAATATACTTTAACTTATTTTTTTTAATTACACTAGTTACAACATTAGGAGTATTATATGTAATCTTAGAGTTCATCGTGTTTGGGTCCAGAAAATTCTTCGTGGCTAATAAAACCGTTTTTATCTTTATCTTCATGTTGGAATATTTCCTCTACCAATTTGTCATGACTTTCCAACATCTGCTTAACATCATCGCTCATTTCACCACCATCAGGAGGCACCATCTGCTTTTTCAGATAGTCACTTACCTACAAACGAAAAATAAAACATATCAAAATATCGTCATAAACTACCCAAAGACAATACACAAATAACATATCTTATAGTGATAGGTAAATAGGAAGGTGAATACATAAAGCAATTCAAATTAAATTCTTGTAGATACACAAGAGAGAAACACTGGCCTGTCACGTGTTAGATGCCCCTAAGGCTAATTTAAATACAATTGATTAAAAAAATTAATTTAATTTTACTCAAAGACCTATTTCACAACAAGAATGAGAGATTGGTAACCTATACATATCTAATATAGTTAAAACTAGTATCACTTAATAGTAATAAGTCCTCTGGCAAGATATAAAATAACTTAGCAAGCGGCTGAATTAATATTAATTTCAAACTTATGATATTGCTACGATAGGAATTTCCGCATGCAATATTTAATCCAAAACCAAAGCTTCAAATGTGTTAAAGATAGGCGAAACAGCGCCTCGGCTCACTTCCACCACCGCTAAACTCGTGGACTGACCTCCTCTCTAGACAATTCTTTATCACCATCAGTGTCCATTGCTTGGAACGCTAAGTCTATACTCACTTCTTCACGAGATAGCATGTTGTCTTGATCGGCATCAATTTCTTTAAAGACGTTGGTAGTCGGTGGAGAGTCACCAATGTTGATGAGCTCCACTTCGAAGTGAAGCGTGGCGTGCGGAGGGATAACGTTACCGGCTCCGCGCTCTCCGTATCCCAACGAGGATGGAATGGTTAATTTTCGTTTTTCACCTGTTATGTAATTAATGAAAAGTTATTTAAAATTGTAGCCAGTATATATTTAAGTATTGAATATTACTTATATTTTTTAAAATTTAGTATATTATCTTGTGTATATATTATACTATCGACATCAAATTGGTATTTTTAATTGGTTTGAAGAACATTTTGTGAACTTTTTGCAATTAAAAATTATAATAAACAATAGAATGTCTTACCAACGCACATGTCGACAAGACCTTCGTCCCACCCTTTGATGACTTGGCCAACTCCAAGCTGGAATGTGAAAGGCTGATCGCGATCGAAACTGAAAATATAAACAATAAACATTGTATTAGTCTTTTCAATTAAACAGTCAAACATATAGTGCTGCTATCTGACTCTTAGAGGTTATATACACTGCGCTACTAAAAGGTTTATTATCTAGTTTTTTGGGTAAAAATTGAGGACATTATTATCCAGTTTCCGTATCCTCACATTTGCCAGTACCGTTATAGATCCTTTCTATTATTTCCTTTTAAAATGCATGTTTAGAATGTTATTGAAATAATATAAATATTGTAAATTGGTTTCAGGAAATCATATGTGAGTAACATTCATGTCAATACTATAAATCTAAAATATAGACGATAATAATGAATTTTTAAAGTGACGATCTCCATTTATTAAAGTTGCGAGCCAGCGAAACATGAGAAAAATATATTAATGCGATAACAGACTGTTCAGAATCCTTATTTCATCATTATATTTCGCCATAAGTGCTACTTTCTACGTGTTCTTTCTTTAATAATGACTACAGACATGACTGGTTCTCTACATTGGGGCTATTTCTGACTCAATCAACCAAAAATATTGGGAAGTTAACTTAGCTTTCAGCTGTTGCTTATCGTATATTTAAATATTTAATAAGGTTGTTTAGTAAAAATAATTATATTATTGCTTATTTTGCAATATTCATGTTGGTGTTGGTAATATTTTCACATACAGGTAATTCCACACAGTTTGGCATTGTGACCGGACTATCAGATAAATTGGTTCTCAGAATAACATTGTTATATGGGCCTTTGTTCGAGAATATAGTATTTAAACCTATTCTGCATACGCCATGTTTTGATAAATTAAGCAGCTACTAATTAAATTATTTTGCGACGTCTACTTTTGCGTGGTTGGTCTATATGTCTTTAAAATAAAAATAAACACCGTGACACCTTGAATTAAAACTTGTAAGCAGAAATACAAAAAGTTGTTCAAAGAACATTGTCTTATTATTTTTATTGTAAACACTAAATATGTTTATTAGTTAATTTTGTTAATTGGGGCGTTAAGAAATTTTTGTTTATTATTATTAATAATTTTGAATACGAAACAGATCTGTTTTATAAATATAACGGTCAGATGGCCGTCGAAAAACATAATGAATTAGATGAATGCGCTAAGGAAAACGATTCTCGCAAGAGATTTGTGTGGATTATATTTTGAAACAAATGATAGCGCTAATACGGTGGTAACAGAACAACTCAGCCTGGTTGTAACAGAACAGTTCGACCAGGTTGTAACAGAAAATGTCCAACTCAGGTATAATACCCGGTACAGAAAACACATTGTAAATCTCACACACAAGATCTTATAAATAGTTGTAGTGCATTGAATATATGTAGCACCATTTTTACGAGTACAATAATATTTTAACAGATTTGACAAAGCAGTGTTCACTTTTATTAATTATAGTTCTTATATACTAATTTACACAACAAAGACAGTTTTTATAAATAATTAAATAAATAATATAATGAGACTACACATCAGTAGCTATTTATATCTAATAATTGTAAGTACCTTCTTAGGATAAAACATTGCGGACACTGTCTCAACAGGAATCTGAAGATAATTATTGTATAGAAGAGTTCCGATTCAAACGAGCGTAAAACAATTTATAAGAGCCTGCACTGAAGCTACCGCAAGGCTTTGTAATGTTTAGCTGTCGATGACATTTAGTAAATGGGGTTGTCAAGCAATTTAAATTTAATATCGTTATGGCTGCGTTTAAATGGACAAATACTATTTTTTGTATACAGTATAAAAACTAGAAATCGTAAAACATATTCTCAGTATATTTATTGTATTTATGTTAAGTTTTTTATCCTAATAGGAATATTCAGAGCTGTAATGGCTTGGTTTATTACAAAATTACTAAAGCGAATTTAGTGCGAATTCCGAAATTCTCCTCTATTTTCCTCTGTTGTTCAATGAGGCTTATTTAAATGAATTCAGAAAAATGGATAAGCAGTATACGATGATTTAATGACATGCATTATTGGAATGAGGTTTTTTTCTGAAAACGAAATAAGAAACGATTTATTAAGTATACAATGAATACATAGATAAATGTTTTGGTAAATGTTTATAGTGCAGGCAATGAATATATTGCAGTTTGCAATGTTTACAATTAAACCACATATGTTTTCAGATAGTGATCGCGGACAATGGCTATAGGTAGACTGACTATTCAGGGATTACACTACGGTTAATTAAAGCCTTCGACTCCCCGTTATATACAAATTGAAACAGCAATTTAAACGCTACAGGGTTTATACTAGGTGCAACAATCAATAAACATTATTCATTGAGACATATTTTAAAATATATCTTTATGTGAAACGATCTAACAATTATTATTTGATATGAGATAAACTGAGAGAATATGACACAACTTTAGTAGTTATATTAAATTCTCCACACCAATTCTTGAATTGTTTTTTAACTGTTTATATTCAACGATTAAAGTGGACGTGTTCTTAGCTATGCTTATTTCTCAATTTGCCGTCCCTGGAATGTTCTGCCAGACGAAGGATTCCATTCTTCGAAGCGGTTGTATTTTATTAATTTAAAAAACAACGTCTTTACTATTATTTATGGTGAGCGTCTTTAATAAAAAAAAATATTTTATCTATCGATGACAATGATAATCAATTCTGCATGGATTCGGGCGAAATCTTAAGCGGCACGGTTTTTTTATAGTTACACAGACGGTTCAAAAATGATTAGCGAAATTCGATTCGACTTTCACATAATTAGCTGTAAACAAGCCTGAATATGTCGTGAATACAAATGTAGTCGCGCATTTATATCGTAATAGTACGTGGTTATATAAATTCAAAAATATGTCAGTGTTGGCGAGAATCTGTAAAATATTCACTTTCACTTATCAACGTACACACGTTTGTTGGCTACTTCCTTGTCTGTCGAGTTTTGTATCCTTCTAAAGTCACGTTTGCATATCGCTGCAAAGCATGTTTGCAATTTTGTCAATAGTAACAACAAGTTGTTTCATACAATAATTTCTAAATAAAATGTTTTCTTTTGAACAAAATAACACCATACAATATAGTAGATGAAATACGCTAGATTCTCAAGTTAAGTTGGAATAAAACACTTCTTGTAAACTTTGCTAGTGTTTTGTCTCGTTTAATAACAAATGCACGTCAGCAGAAGAGAAGCAGAATATTTAAGACATTATTTCAAGTAAAATAACTTTATAAGAGAACTTTTGAATCGGAATTATAATATGTCACGCAAGGTTATCCGTCAACAAAGGCAACTATACAAAAATATTAGCAATATTACAGCGTTAATATTAATTGCAAAATATTCTTTAATAAAGCTGCTAACGTGCTTCTGACATCATTGTTTTCAAACACTGTTTTCATATTTTTAGTTTCTAACCTATTTGAACTTATTAAGCTTTAGAAAAGTTTAGGAAAAAAAAGTCATTTATATAAGCTTATAAAACAATTTTAGAACCTTCCATGTGTGTTTTATCCCGGTTTTCTTAATGGGACATACTGAAATATTAGCAATAGACACTGTTTTGTATAACAGCATTTATTAGTATATAATTTGAAATTTAATTATTTTATGTGAAATATTAAAGAGCTGAGTAATTAACAAAAATATTTATCAAACACATTTGTTTTTCCAGTATTCCGGTACTATA
>JAAAKR030000030.1:1234274-1249397 GCA_010014985.3 Delias pasithoe
CGACCTACTTTGTAAGCCTATTTCAAAAAATATTATATTATAAACAATTGCGGAGTCATGATGTTTAATAATGAATAACAATCAGAGAAAAAAAGAATTATTATATAATAACGGAATATAATAGCGGAGTAGAAAACTGTGAAACAAAATAATAAGAGTCAAAAATTTGACGATAAATTTTTTATTCTATAGGATAATCTTCAGCCATTGTGCACGTACTTCGATCGATCTATATATGTATCTAATATCGAAGCTTCAAGACTGCACATAATATTCTACTCCGTTAGTCTGTAACAATATTATGGCGAAGACTTCACAAAGGCTTTAAGGCGACCGATGTCTCCATAAAAGAGTTTTCTAAAATGAAGTAAAGTCTAGAATATTCAATACACAATGCGAACTAAGTCGCTTGGCCCTCCGTTGGCCTAACTTCTTCAGATGATAACGACGTGCAACTATTAAAGTACACTTTTAATTTAGACAGTTTTCATTATATCATTCACGATAGTTTTGGTGGTGATCTCTTTATATACATAAATGCTTTTTAACATTTTTGTATAACCCATATATTGAATTGGTTAGCCACCCGGACTTTAGTATTTTAGAATTACTTTTTCCTTTCTAAAGTTCACGTAGACCAAATAAGTATTCAAGCACGTACAGCTGTAAGCTGTAGATGTGATGCTTCTTCCCCATATTAATATATCATATTTTCAACGTAAGTAAGTGAGATAGAAAAATTTCTCACTAGTTTATTATTTATTGCATTGAGAGGTGGGTGATCAATCAACACGGCGACCTTCGTTTTTAAAACTCATTTCTGCTTCAATCAGAAAGATGCATGGTCAAAGAAAACTCTTTTCACGACCCTATTTTTTGTTTTCGAAATTTTAATTTTTTATACAAATTAATCACATGTAGAGTCTTATAACTCGACGGTTTCATTGAACCTCTGTATTACCATTTTCACAAAAAAAAATCCCGCTTGTGGGATTAGTGCGTGCACATCATTGAAATATCTTTATAATATTAATAAAGACCATAATAAATATACCATTTATTGCCTGTAAATCTTAATTCAATCATAAAGAAAATACATTTTTAAGTTACAGTGTTAGGTATGCAGTGCATTCAGCACAAATCTTTAACACTGTCAAATTTTATGTTAGTTTGTATAAGTAAGTTTACAGTATAAATACCATGTCATTACTTTCTATATAAGTATATCCTACTCGTACATCCTAATGAGATTGCGAGCTACTTGCTGTTTACATTAAATTAATTGCAGATGATCAGTCTAAAGATTACGGTACGTTAGGTGACGTATTCTTGTTATTTGCATTATCTTTTAAGGCCGGAAATGCTGAGTAGAAGAAATACGTTAGTACGATAGTAAATAAATGTTTTATCCTTTTATTTAGTATCCTAGGAAACTTCCTTACGCCTTCAAACTATTTATAACCTACCTTCAGAAGCATCAAAAGTAGGTTATCTTGGTTTCTTTCTTTGATCCTTTGAATAAGGTGTTGTAACAAAGGGATCACGTGAACTGGTCTCCGTTTTTCAGATATATAAATTAATTTCCATAAATACAATTGGCATGTAATGTATATTTTCCTTCTACGTGCTACCATGTAGCACTTCGCACAAATAATGTGTTGATTTACTTATATATTTACAATGTTTTGTTATTTTTCTGAAACCCAACATCTGAGAATGCTTTTTACTGAGTAAAACGTGTGTAACACAAACGGTGTGAAAAATAACCGTTTATCTTTAACATATGTCAAGAGCGGCTTACATTAACTTAGTAAGGAAATGTGTTGCGAAAAACTCATGCCTACACTTGAGATTATTACGTCGGTTTTAAATGTGTGAAACTAGCACGTGATATAATTCTCAGTATATAAACCAAGCATAAAACAATATGATAAAAAATTTGGCGTCAAAGAAAAAGAGAGAGAGAGAGAGAGAAGAAAAGATAAAGATTTTGAGAATAGCAGTTTCGCTAGCAATTTGTGAAAGTGGTTATATGGTAGCTATACTCGGTGGTGGCAAAAGCTTTAGCTTTACCGCGAAGAAAAGTGTTCTTAATTATTAACGCAGACGAGGCACTTCGAAAACGTGCCTCGTTCGTGTTACGTTACACAACCGACGCAGACGCCCTTTTACCCTATTTTATTTTTAAATTATTTTACTATAAATATATTAATACTTTTAAAAAAATAACGTAGTCTTATACTTTTAAGTACCATTATATGTATCCCATATCTTCAAATTAAGTTATTACAATAACTGCTCATTTTTTTTACCAACAACCAACAGCCGTTAACAGTGTGTGAAATCTTGTATACTTTGCGGTAAATAAAAGCAAAACAATAGGTAATAAATGTTTGTACAAGCCCTTCGGCTAAGACGTTCGGGTCTTGAGCCAATCACCCGTAATAAAACAGGCAAACTTCACAGCCTCAAACACTGTTCGTGTATTATTCAGGGAGGATGGAGGCCACATGTGTCCACTGACAGTTCACAGTCGAATGAATGCCGTTTTTCTGGCACTGGCATGAAAATGTCGAAACGATCTACGCTACGAAAGAACGCGATCAAAACGTCGCAGACGTATGAAAAACCTCAAAATTAAGAATTACATTTTATCCATAATATGTTTCGTATTAAAAGACGCTTTATAAAAACCTATTGCGTTAAACTAATTGTTATGCAGAAGTCACGTCTTATGCATACCCCAGATGTATCATCAATCGTTGAGATTTACGATTCTTAGGAGAGTGAATGATGTTAGGTGTACGTAATGTAACACTGTATAAATATTAACAGCCGATCAGAAACGTTTATTTATTAAAATTCTACAAGGGTTTTCTATATTTGATCCTTCCAACGTGCAGTTATATTAAGCGTAGCTATCTAAATATCTATTAAAATCGTGCATCCATTTATGAGATTCAAAAATAAATTAATAAGACCTTAAAAAGGCTTTATTAAGCCATTTTAAAAGGATTTAGAAAAAAAATTCAAGTCTCGTTAATTGACTTGTTCCAAGAATGGGTTGAGTAGCAAACAACGTAAGTGGGTGAAATATGAAAAAGCTTGCTAAGTTTTAATTCGGTCGATTCAACTTCTTGGATGGCTTGTGTTAATAATTCAGAGGCGCGAGGGAAACACCGCATTGTAACCGGTATGCCAGCAGGTTACCGCTTTAGAGGATTACTCTTTTACTTGAATCGATGTTAGGAAAATGAATTCGCAGCAATGAACTTCTATTTTTCGTTTAAAAGAACGACAAACCTTGTCTGTTAAACTCTCTATACAATTAAATTCAACTATAACTATATTCTACAGTATGCAATAAACAGCATACAATTTAGAAAGTGTAAATTAAATATAAATTTCCAGCAATGCCTTTGTAATTTCTAATTTCACTGGCATTATGTCAAGAATTATTACAGAATTACATGTGTTTTATATAATTGTTTGTAATAGATCATTAATTAGTTTAATTTAGTTAATGTAAATGATATACGCTAAAACGTATTAGGATTTTTTTAAGTTACCTCTATATAAATTAAAGTGATATACTTGTTAGTAGATATACGAGATCGGAACGAACCAGAGTATATATTTTCTGCAAGCTAAAACGATATATGTACTAACTTGCGATATATCGAAATTAGAAAAGTGAATCATTTAAAACCACAAATATATAAATAGACTTCGTGCCTGCGGTTTTTGCGACGGTTTGTTTCTTTTTCTGCATTAAGGATTAACGAACGAAACCTCCTCCGTCCCATAAACTTTGCCGCCATATATGAAGCGAGCCTTTACTTTAAGCCATAACCTACAATCTTATTTTATTACACTATACCTGAAGTAACTGAATATTTATTTAAGTTACAATTCGAATCGACCTTAAAAATTCACCGTGAACGACACATAATCTGTATATAATTCACTAAATGTATGATATTGGCAGTAGTTATTAATATTATATAAGCAAAGAAAATATGTAAAATATAATTTTTACAATAACTCGACATTAACTGATTGACATTATCCATAATCATTTACTTAATTTAAGATTATAATATTGTAAGTGGAATTGTCTATATGGTGACATAAATGTGTATGACATATTTTCAAACTAATCAAAATAATAAACAACAATGAAGTAATTGAATCAAATAGAAATGATATTAACAGAACTTTTGAATATAACACACGTTTGAAGATCAGCGGTAACCATATCTAGCAAAATTCATAGGTAACTTAATAAAAATATTTATGTGGTAGAGCCAAGTTATTCAATTCGCATTTGCATACTTCGCAGTGCCCAATGAATGTTTTTTGATAGAGATGAGTACTTATTTTGGATTCATACTTCAAAAAATTTAAATAACATGTTAACAAATAAAAATATAAAATAAACTAGTTGAAATATTTCTTGCCTTGCCAAGCGTTTGAGTGAAATCAGTGTACACCAAATTTAGTTATTAGTGCAGTGAAGGCTGTTTTTGTTTTGTGTTTTATTAAACTCGATTTAATATTAAGCTAATCGATAGTATAAAAAATACTAAGTTTAAAAAAACAATATATCTTGACTATTTGGTCACAGTTGTATGTATATTGGTTTAGGTAGTAACAATGTTGTGCTTTACCTAAAGCAAGATGCGTTCTTAACTTAACAACAACCAAAGTGCATTATTATTTGATAATCTCACTATCGCATATCGCATAAATAAATAATGGTTTCTTATTATAATAAACATTTATCAGTTAAGTTTATCAATTTTGACCTCGAGATAAGGATTTTAACAACAAATTAACTCGCAATAGGGCATTGGCTATCACAACTAGATCAAATTTAAAAACAAATGAAGGTGACTTTATTTTAAGATTATGCGACACTGTAAAGTATTTTTAATGTTTCACCACATGCAATAGCATAAAAATTTGGTTGGCAACAATTAAAAAGAATACATTCTTACCAACCTAGATTTATATATTATCAGCAGTTATTTTATCATCGGGTATGGGTATAAATCAACTAAACTTGAAATTCAATCTTAATAACCAATATCATTGCAGGCCTATACTTAAATTAAAAAAAAATATGTGTACAAAGTTATTATGTACACAACTTGATTATGATAAGCGATTGTGTTATTTAAAAAAATTATAAACATCCAAATGGTACCGATGTCATTGCAACCGCGAGGCGTGATCAATCAATATCCATTCCATTAACAAGAAAACTGCTTTATAAATATAACCTCAGGGGATTCAACACGGTTGCAGGGTAGATAATATGATTCAGTTATTAGAAACGTGGAAAACAGTGATTGGTAGTACTTTAGGATTAGGCGACAGTTAAATTAATAATATCTATGTTCTATAGTAGATAATCATTTTGTTATGTCTTAATCTGTGTGAAAGCATCCATAGTAGAGTAGTTTTAGTAGTCTAACATTGAAGGCTTTATATATGAAATTCAAAGTGTTCAATAAAAGTAACCAAAATGCGAGTCGACAATCTGACAAAAATTGCAGACGTCTTTGCTGACATATAAACACCGTAGTTACTAATAAAAACAAACAAAAAAATCAATTCTAAGAGAAGAATTTAAAAAACGATAGTTGTTGCAGCTAAATAATTGAATAATAATTCAACATTATTTTTCGATAAATACCTTGCAGGCTTCTTGGAAAAGAATGTTTTAAGGCATTTTCTAAAATAGTTTTATGAAAATAATATTTCTAAATATATATAGCTAGCCTATAGAACCTATAAAACGAATTAATTATATTATATTACTTAATAATAGTTACATTTTAGTACTTGGACATTATTTAAAAACATAACGTGCCAAACGAAAATTTGTTTAACATAATCAAATTTAATTTTTAAACTATTTTTACCTTATCATGCAATAGTCGGCAACCAGCAAATACGGTTCTCTGTTCGACACGTATGCATATGAGATTCGATTCGTAACACATTGCTCTCACTCGTGAAAAATCGATTTTCTTGCCTTTCATTTAAATCATCATCAAATAACTAGTCACTAGTTGAATAACAAATGGATTATATATTGATTATATTCAATCAAGGTAATTTACCTCAAGAAAATGCTTTACGATTTAGCGATTCCACTGTTAGCCACTGAGCACTTTGCTACTGCCATAATTTGTTATATATACAATATATATAAGATATTTTGTTATATATATATACACAACATAATTTGTCATATATACATATACGTATATGTGTATGGTGGGCCAATCTTGTAGCTATAGACATACGAGTATCTCAACCCACAACCATAACACAATCTTATATACATATATAAAGGAAAGTCGTGTTAGTTACACTATATACATAGACATATAACTCAAGAACGGCTGAACTGATTTGGCTGAAAAGTGGTGGGAGGTAGCTTAGAGGCAGGGTAAGGACAAGGCTACTTTTTATCCGAATACAGAAATGGAGGGCAATATTTTTAGTGTATCGATTTTTCGGATTTAATCCATGAAGGATTGCTAAGTGGATTCATAAGTGGACCCGGTAGATTGAGTACCGGGCAGAACGGCAGCCGGGTCCACTATTTTGGAATATAAATTATACTTTAATGAGGAATAAAAAATGTAGATATTATTAAATTAATAATTTCATAATATATTATCGCGTGATATGAAATAAACCAATACCGAAGCATTCTGTTTTCCAACGGATTGCTAATGGGCACGATACAATTGACTAGCGTCAATTGAACTGAAACACAATATTACTGTAGCTTATCACAAAACCGTAGATTGCATTTGCAGCTACCTTCTATACATCTCCACAACACGCTATAGTGCTGCGAAAACATTGCTTCCGTTTTACACACAGCGATAAAATAACGAACGTGAAATAAGATTTTTATAACTATGTTTAATAATAATATAACTTTATTTTCATTAAACATGGTACGTTTCATAGTGTTAAAATACGCATACAGTGCCAACAAGTGTTGCAAGAATATTTCTTTGCATGCAAACCAATATTATAAGTCCGAACCAATTGTTAATGTTATATCAATATTTTTTATTTATATTTTATTCACAAATTCTTTAAATAATCTCTCTCGTTAAATAATCTTGAGTATATTTTATTGTATATCTTAACAAATGACGTTCGCTAACGAAGCTACCCGTTAGAGCCATTGGGCCGACTAGTTCGAAGTGATACCACCAGCTTACAGAATACCAGCGGGCAATAGTCATTGTACTGTTTTACTGAATGATTGAAGATATCGAAGGTCCTTGAAACTATAGCGCTAAAGCTGTTTAAAGAGCTGGTAACACAATGTAAGCACGGATTGCAGCGCGGTTGTATAGGGGCAGCGGTAATCTCTTACCATAAAGGAGCCTGCCCCATCGCCCGCTACATAATAAAATAATATGTATTTTGAAATGTTTTATCACAATTATTTTTAGGCGCTACAACGTTATGATACTATTAAGTATTCTTACAACAGATCTCTATGTAGTAGAATTATTTACAGTGAAAAAGTACAAAGCATACCATTGGATGATCAATTTTGTATAGTTTATTATATATTTCTTATGTAAAACTAATAAAATTGCGTACTTATTGTATTTAAATTAATCCTGAAAACGTTTTCCATTATGCTACTTAAGTTTACTTAATTGATGAATTGTTATATGAATACGAATATTCCCAACGACCCATCCCACTTCATTTAAATCTTAATTTATTCCTAAGCTAATAAGTACAATTTCTCATTAAATTTCTATCAACGACCGATATTGCCACTACGCTCATAGTCCATTTTTAAAGGATCTGATAAGTTGCATTCATTATAAAAAGTACACTGTACCAGTCATGATTCAAGATTAATTTCTAAATAATTTCTAGATCTATTTAAATTATGATTCTTGTCTTCAAAGTATTTCTGAAAAAGTTAGAATTTAATAACCGTACCTATTATTAACATATTAGTACAATCGATTATTTAATTAACTAAATTTTTTCTGAAAAATAATAAACCCATAACAAAATGCTCCAAAAATAAAAATATATTTTTCAATGTAGGCGCCTAAGTGGTTGAATTAAAATATCACTTTACAGAATTGATAACCACTTTTTCGAATTATTTGGTAGTTTAAAAATGCAACAGAACGATAACGTTTCGCTTCACCATACAATAACAAATGTTAAAAAGAAAGAAATAAAAGCCTTTATTTTGTTTGTGTTTCAATACTATGTACAGAATTCATTTTTTGACGAGCTGTCTAAAATTCAATTTACAAAAACTATCACGGTATTGGCTTCATAGAAGGACGAACGAAAACTATTCTAACACTGGATATGGAATCAAGACATTAGGCGCTACATTTTGACATTTCGGTATTTTGTTAAAAAAATATTTTTGAGCGTTTTTGAATGTTCATTTTAATTGCCATATTAGTTTGCATGCGTTAGCTGAGTTCATATAAATAATATATTATCTTTGAGCTGTTAATTAAGATGAATCAATTTCATTTATGACACAAATAACAACTACCCAACGATATGATGATTATATATGAATGATATATTTTTATGATTGAGGTTAAAAATAGAACGAATTGACTCTTATTAGCATTTGCATTCGTATTATAAATCTTAATTTTAAAAGATAGTTCTTTCTTTAAACAGTTCCGCTGCTAACTTCTCTTTGAATCCGATTCACTGATAGTTTTCCAACCATTGTTATAATAAGTAATGGATCCATTTTATACTAGTTAAAAGTTGAAATGCTAATTAGGTTAGAATATACAAAGAACATATCTAACAGCCCCAGGTAAAAATGTAAAATACGGAATAACAAGGACAGTTATTATCGGAAAATATAAAATCCCTTGTGTCTGAGATGCTAGCGAGAGAAAGACATAATTTCTGTCACGAAATAATTTTGTTATGGTTTCAAATATATCTTTTTTACGGTATAGTGGACAATGGAGATAGCTCTCCTATATGGTAAGAGAGCATCGTCGTCCATGGACAACCACGCCACAGTCCGCGCATTGCTTGTTTTCCTGTTCACACTGTTCTTAAAATCATGCTTATATATTTAGCGACTGGAAAAAGGAACTCAATTATTTTTTACATCAGTATTTAGAAAAACATTGATTGGTTAAAATTCATTTTGGTCACGGCGACCTTTGATCGTAATATACTAATTATCCAAAAGTACTTAGTTATCAATTATCAATAATAGTTTCTCTATTAATTTATTAGAAATCAACTATTGAAATATCAACTAACGATTAGTGATTGTTCATTAGTATAAATACTGAACATGTATTATTTTTAATTATTGTATTACTGTAGAATTATATTTTCCTATATGAAAAAGGTCAAGGTATTCAATGACTTTTTAAAACTTCAAATATATGGTGAAAACGCAGCAGACAAATATTCAAAAAACGTTAGCAAAAGTTGTTTGTCTGACTATATGATACCCACCTTATGTTATATAGATTGTCGTGTCAAGACTAGCTCTTTAACAACTATAATCGTATGAAAAGCCTCACTGAATAGAAATCTAAACCTATTTCTAAGTTAAATTTTACTCCGATCCAATCAGCCCTTCAGATGTCGTTGAATTTCAGGAATACGACGATAAATACTGTCAAGAGTTCTTTCTATGAAATTAATTATTTAAATGTTTCATTTTGCATGATGTTTTGAATTAAATTATGTTGGTGTCACAAAAGTGACAGGCGTATTTGTGTGTTTATATTTCCGCTAGCAAATTAAGTTGGGGGAAAAGAAAGCTACGAGATAGCGCTTTCCTATTCTGCATAACTAGAATAATACTTTGTAATGTTTTAAAACCCTCTATCTAAAGAATTAACAATTTGTCTCACTCTCCGAACGCATATAGCCTATTGCTTTCATATGAAAAGTGAGAACCATTGTGTTTTATGTATCTTGAATATTATAGATATATCATTTAACGATATGAACACGATGTGATCACATCATATTGGTTTCTTAAGAGTGAATAGTTCTTAGTTTTTATAAACATTTAGTTTGGTATAATTATGTTTCTTTAAATCCTGCAGTTTCATAGCTATACTTGTAAAAACCAATTGACGGTTTATTTTTATTTAAATAGCTGAGGACCTTTTAAGTGGTGATGCTGGCAAAGATGAACGTTTGCTCGGTAAAAGCGTATTTACTAGCTCCTTGAATAGAAAGCATCATATTTTCTGTAGCAATCCAACCAAAAAATTAAACCAACATCTCCGGCGCAACAAGAGATATGAGTCACGCAGACGGTTTTAATATTTGTGTACTAGTTTTGTCCATAAATTACTCTAGGTAAAAAGTACCTATCACATCCATTGCGGTTATATATAGACTTTTTATAGTTTAACAGGAAATAAAAGATAAAACTTCCTACAACACACGCAACATTTTACGTCATTTCTAAGTAATTTTAAAATTTTAACAATATAATATAGAATTTACACATGGTAAAACTTTTTCTATACACTATTTACGTAATATAATGTATAGAAATTACGCAACAGCACCGCATATGGACAATTTTCTCACAATTTTTCACAATTGATCTCATTCATTCGGGCTTCCTGAATATTTTTTAATAAGTATACCTTTCATAATAGTGCAATTGAAAAAAATAATATGTACATATTTATAAAAAGAAAAATAATGTACTAGAATTATGCTGTTTAAGATACTTGATTTAATAGACACATGATTCAATTATCTTTGATGAGTGAGTGAGGATATCGGTGACCCTTAAAATTGGCGCGTAAGTGGCGTTAAAAGCCAACAACACAACCAATGCGCGGACTGTGGCGCGGTTGTCCATGGGCGGCGGTACTCTCTTACCATATAAGAAGCCCACCTGCTCTTTTCTCCGCTATATTATTAAAAAAAAACAGAATACGCTGCGGACGTCATGTGAAACTTTCCAAAGGAACGAAATCGTGGGGAAAGACTGGTGCTGTTATACATGTTGTTATTCGTTGTATTAAAGTTAGACACAACGTGCAAAGGTGTGTGAATTATAAATATTATAATGTGCGAAATTTTCACATGAACGTAAACTGTAATAAGAGTAACGACGAAACTTTTGCCTTAACACAATATGAAGTGGGCTCAACTTAGCAAGGTAATCATAAAATATATGACTTGGCTTTTTCATTACTCGCGATAGGGAAATGTGTACCCCATTATCTGCTGAAATCAAAATTATTCTAATTGTTGTTATACCACGTTCATGAAACTATAATGTTATAAAAATATATATGTGGTTATTTTATTTGAGAGGATAGAGAACAGAAGATATTTAAAGTAAGTTTTGGGATGTAGGTAATATTTTCAAGGCTTCGTTTTAGTTTCAAATTACCATTGTTTATGACTAAAAAAATGCCTTTGTACCTCAATTTTCATTGAAATTTTTATCTTTCGGTTGCACCGTAATTCACTTACAGACCAAGTTCTTCAAAGACCTAAAAATCTAACGTAATTTAGGTTTAAAAATTGTCGAATTGCTTTTCTACTAATTGCATCGCAATCCCGTATTTCTAATTTAATTGCATTGATTGAGGAAATTAGCTGTGCTCCTTCCGGCTCTTATTCGGTTGCAGCACGTGGAGAAATCGTTTGGCCATTTAATAATTATAGACTTCTTAATTTATTCGTTCATTAGTTTCCCAATTTATCATCTGATAAATATGTTGTAGAATTGTAATTTTATCATTTAATCGATACAGTAGGATATGAGATATACGTATTAGAAACGAAGTTATGACTATTTATAGTTTTAAAACTTTTTCCTTGTAGCAGCTATGCTTTAAGCCAAAGCCACTTCACTATCAAATCAATTAAATCTAATATAATTCATTCCCACCTCTTGTTCATCGATGCAATACTATTAAAAAAGCAGTTTAGCGGTTGTTTATCAATATTATTTGATTTATCTTTAAAACGTTTCTGGCTATTATAAGTTACATGCCTAGAGGAAGGATAAACGGTGTCGGAGAGGTGACTAATGCCTATTTTTTTCTTCTTTTGTATAGCAAGAGGACACCGCCGCCCATGGACAACCCATTGCGTGTTGCTGGCTTTTTACGCCATCACTTCGCGAAAACCAGTACAAATACCGTTTCAAGTACAACTATACTTTAGCATGGCTCTCGCACGGCTGCAACATTATTAAGATACTCGCCCTTCCAGAGACCGACTAAATTATAAATTAAATTATAATTGTCCGAAATTCGAACCCGATACTTCTCGCTTATATAACCACTTAGCTGAGAGGCCCACAAACTTAAAATGTAGACATTGATATAATATTTAAATAATTTGGTAATAAACAATGACATTTTTTATTATTTATGAATGTATAATGTCGATATTCCACGCAAAGTGAACGTTGCGATGTACTACCAGGTACGACAAGGTTTATTGAGTATTAATAGTTTTAAAGCTCCCGTAGACCTATTAGGACACTATAGTCTGAAAGATCTGGAACACATGTATTTCCGTAGTTGATATAATTTCACGCCAGTAACCACTCAACATCGTAATATAATATAGGTCACAATTGGTACAGTATAGTACCGTAATACAACAGTTTCTCTAAGTACTTAAAAATCAAGCATAGCACCGGTCAACTCACTAGCAGTTAAGTCGTGACCAAAATGATTAATTCAAATAAAACATATTACAGTTATACGGTGACTTCATGACGGCTATTTAACACGTGTGTTTTTAAAATATATATACAACAATATCCGGTTAGTAATAAAATGAACTCACCTCGAATCGAACTTGTGGCCATCGTCTAGAGTGCCCGTATAGTGCATAGTAAGCATGTCGCCGTTCTTAGATTTTTCAGTGCAACCTTCAGGAGTACTGACAATTTCCACGTTTAGTTTAGTGACTTTCTCTGGGTCAGCGAGAGAGGTCCCGGCAACGGCCAGCACCGCGAGCACGCAGCGCAACGCCATAATAAAGTTGCGTAAAGTTTTTTTTGAAGCGGGAACACGTCCTCTCTGCGTACTCGCTGTGAACGAACTGACAAGTAACGCGACTGTAGGCTGTTAGCTGACAGGCGCGGTGAGTTGGTCCACGCCGACTGGTTTTCGCCAAACGGATGCTTAACTTGTATAAACTTTGCCAGATCATTGCTGATTGTTGTATTTTGTCTCGTTCCTAAATGTATGGTATAGCTTAATAAATGAGCAAGATGACAATACTTTTATATTTACCCCAAGGCCGATGACGCGGCAATCATACGCACTTGTCCAATACCACGCACACAAGTGTTGACGTGCAGATAAAGCTACAATGCATCACACATAACTGTGATTTTCAATCGGCTCGTAGCTGTAACAGATTTTTAACCAACCCTTGAAGGTATTGGACATATATGGAGGTTATAAACATGATACGTATACTTTTTGAATTTTTGAATGACGCGTCAAATGAGAGGTCAATGTAGTCCAAATTTTATATGTTAAATAGTTTTATATGTTAAATATCAAGATTGTTTTTTTTTTGTTTCACAATTAGATATATAATATATCACTTACTTTGCATCGTGTTATTTAATAATGTGTCCAATCTTATTGGCAAATTATTCCAAACAAGATATAGGTATTTCGTTTTTGAAATTGAGATTTTTTTTTTGAAAAATTCGTAACACAAAAGATTTTTACTTTATAGAACAATATGCGGATCACTATATATTTTTCTCCCAAAATTAATCAATAATTTTGTAACTTTTTAGGCTGGCAAGTAACGTACTACGAGGTCCTAATTTGCAAACAATAATCATGTATGAGTAGATAACGTATACATATTTATCTTATGGTATAGGAATAAGGAGGAAATAGATCTCCTATATGGTAAGAGAACACCGCCGCCCATGGACAATCGCATCACAGTCCGCGCTTTGGTTGTGTTGCCGTCAGGTTTACGCCGTTTAAGCGGCATAATGTCAAGAGCCTCGGATATCCTCACTCACTCAGCGAAACAAGCACCGTTTCACGCTGAATATTCTGTGAGCCGATGGTATCACATCGGACGTGCCGATCTAATTAGTGCGTCAGCATATGCCTCAACATGGCTCTTCCATGGGTGAAATTAAATTATATGTATTTTATTCAATTATTAATATAATATTTAATTTATATACTAGAGAGCATAACATAGCATGATTATTTATTTTATAGGCACACTATATTAGGGCTTTTAATGGTATAATAAAAACTTTTTTCATTTGTTAGGACATTTAAAGGTCGGTGAATTTTTTCTAAATCATTTTTTTTTAGTGTTTATAAATACAAGCTTTTTTATCAGGTTTGTAAGCGGTAAGTTTCGGCGATATAACTAATGGTCCAGTTACTCGGCATAGTGGATCTTCTGTAAATTGTGTGCTTAAAAATTGATACTCGTGCTGGAAAACTATACAACTAAACTGTTTTTAACTATAACTTTATATAGATCATGTATATATTTGTATCTCTTTACCTTTGTCTGTAACTACAGCCGGATATAATAACAAAATTACAGTGCTCGTATAGTTCGTATTAAAGTACAACTCTAACTAATGTCGTATAGTTGGTACGACATTAGTTAGTTAGAGTTTTCTTTTTTCTGTTTTATAAAACGTGAATTATCTTTTAAAGTAAAATAAATTATCAATTTAAGGATATAAAAAATTATTTAATAATTTTCTAACATCCCATTTTCCCTGTAAGCGAGTATAAAGGCGTGAGAATATAAACTTCTGTATAAGAATCTTGTACCCGAAGACTAATATTTGAATAATAGAGAAGTGTTGACGTCCTGCGACGCGTTGAGTGTGCTCAGAACTGTGGAACCTAACATTATGTCTCAACTTTATGTTTTAGCCTGTCGCTGCGGGACACTTGTTCCATTCGCATTTGATAAACTTTTCATTGTGCGGTACATCATATTCCGTGCATTAGTTGAATAGTACTTATAGAACAAGAATTTTAGAATATAAATGAATAGAATAACAAAAGGCGAAATTATCATACTTTTGCATCATCA
>JAAAKR030000030.1:1273698-1288192 GCA_010014985.3 Delias pasithoe
TGGTTGTAATAATACTTAAAAGTCAATTTGGTCTTTAATAGTATTATTAGCTATTCAATATAAATAATAATACATAGTTCTGTTTGACCGAAACAATAATTATATTTTTCTAGCCGCCATTTTCTATTAATCGTTTTACGGGAATGTTCATGACTGGATATACATGGGGTCAGATGATGATCTTAGCAATACCACCTGAAGAGTTTTGGGGTTTAAATTGGAAATATATAAACTGCCTCGTACCCGTTGTAGCAGCTCTCGGTAAGTTGTCTATTTATAGTTAAATGCAACTATTGCAGTTGAATCTGATGTACTATTCCATTACTTAAACATTAGTTTGAACATAGGACAATAGAAAAATGTATGAAGACAAATACATGAACAATTATTTAATTTACTCTTTCAAAAATGAGTTTTAATATGTTCCAGGTGTATGGACTGTTGGCAACATTGGTCATGAACAAGGAGGCTTGAAATGGCCTCTATTTGCAGCTTTGGCGACATATCCTATACGGTACTACATTTATGATGATACAGTATGGCTTACAATAATGGTTATGGCTGCAGCATTGGCTTTTGATACATTTAGCAAAGATTGGCGTAGGACTCCTCATAAGAAAAGACATTTTGTAAAGTGAGTATAATAAATTGATTTATATTGTATGTCAGTTATTTAATTGAGAAATAAAAATAAATAATTCTATATATTTTCTGATAAGACAATTATGTAAATAATTACCAATTATTGATTAATATACCCAGTTATAATAAATTACAGGCGATTAGCAATTTTAGGGATATGTGCCAGTTTGTACATATGTCTGTGGTGTATTTACCTGAATTTTCATGGAACTATTAACAACAGTGATGGCGATGAAATACCAATTTATGAAGCTTTACACCACTTCTATACAAGTTCATGGTGAGTTTTAAATCATTTATTGTCTTCCTGTTTGACAAGCCTTTTTTTTCAATTAATTAAAAATTAATCAGTTGTATTTAATCACATACCTGTTGATGATTTCAAAACAAATTCATTTTTATAGGTGGTTTGATTTGAAGCAAAGTCTTTTGCATATCTATCAATATGCTCAACATCATGGCTGGTGTGAAGTGTGGAAACAACTATTTGACCTATCTGATCTACGTGGAGAACAAAATGCCTACAAGGTAGTCAATATGTTAGTGCTATATTGTTCAGGGTGTTGTTTCTAGCGTTTCTTTATTTAAGCATTAGGTATTCATTACATATGTATATTCATTTGTTACTTTTATTTTTGAAGACTATGATTTTCTTTGCAGGTTCTTGGTTTGAATATTGATGCAAGTCAGCAAGTAATAACCTCAACCTGGAGAAAACTGTCCCGCGAATATCACCCTGATAAGGTAAAAGATCTTAAATTGAGACATGCCGCTCAAGAGCGTTTTATAGAAATTCAGACAGCTTATGAAATACTCTCGATTAGTAGACGTAGAAGGAGTCAGCGTAATAAGAAAGATAATTCTGAGACTAACCAGGAGAGCCGTTAAGAAGATTAAATAATCAAGTTAAATAAAACCACAAGAATATATATGTATTCTGTGTTGTGTGGTTCAAGGTACACCATTGACATTCATGAAAGTTAATAGAGCAACATTAAGTCAAGAAATCTAAACAAATTGAAGACCATATATATACTTAACATTTGCAGTTTCAATGATCAATCTTTAATAAGTAAACTAATGAATCTCGAGGTTTTTTAGATAATTATTATAACTCATATTTTTGATATTTAAGTCAGCAGCGGTTAGTATATTTATAAGATATAATTATACTGTTCTGTATTATAGCTTTGTTATAGAGATGATCTGATTATTTTTTTACTAATCTATTTTTATAATATTAAGTAATATTTATTTTGTTAATATAATATTAAAATTGTATTAAGTTCGTTAAATGTAAAACTATCAATGGTAACTAATATTCTTGCTCAACTTTAAATCGTAATTTTATACAATTAATATTTAAGTATTAAGAGCCCTGGGCTGTATTTCTTCTAAGCTAGATTTCTTGTTGAATAAAATAAGATGTGGGAGAGCCATGCTCAAGCATAAGCTAACGCACTAAATTGGGCTGGCTCGTCCGAAGTGATCCATTAGCTCACAGAATATTCAGCTTAAAATGCTACTTCTACTATATTTCGTGAGTGAAGCGATCGCTGTTCCTTAAAAATGCCGCATAAGTATTGTGTTGCCGCATTGAATGTGTTGCCGGCGTAAAACCTGGCAACACAATCAATGCACGGACTGTGGCGCAGTTGTGCATGGCCGGAGATGTTCTCTTACTATATAGGAGACTCTTTGTCCATTGGCTGCTATAACAAAAAAAATAAGGACCCAAGTGCATTTGTAACTCTATCAATTTGCTATCGCTTTTCACGTCTTTTGTTTAATCCACCGTCCGTTTTGTGTTGTTATCACTCAAAATTATAATTTTTTTAGTTGTGTAATTTATGGGTTGTGAAAAGATAGCTAAACATTTCAAATAAACCCACCAAAAAAATATTCTTCCATATCATATTGTTATTATTAAAATACATTCCAAAATGTAATGATAGAATAGTAAATACAAATCATTTTATTTAGGTTACAATAGGGGAGAATTCATCTTTAACTTTATTTTATTCGTGAGGTCCATATTTCAGAATGCCAAATATTACATTCCTTCATTTTGTTGTGTTAGGTCTAGCATCAGAAGTTGAAGTGCGATTATTTCCTATTGTAATTGTTTTTATTACGTCGTGTGTATTTCAATTTTCATTAGAATATCTAGGATATGTACTTAATTTAAACTTGACTGAATATATACTCCGCGAACCGTTCAGGGAGGGATCAGTTTTAAAAAATAAAATTGTTTGGTTATGGCGCAGCTGGTTATTGTTACGTAATCAATTGCCTATCAACGTAAAATACTTATTATATTTCGGTGTGAAAAATCGTGCTATTATATAGTATTCTATATATAATATATTAAGAATGTGCACCGAGGGTGAAAATAATTTAAAAATATGTTTCACGTAGTATGGGTAAGCCTCCTAATTTAAACGTCCTTTTTCTATTTCTCTATTTTTTTAGAGTTTTTAGTATTATTATTAACGTTCAGGGATTTTTAGAGGATTTTTAGGGATCTCCAAATTCCTAAGTTATTCAATAAACAATCCATTTTCAATTGGTGTTTTGTTACTTTAAACCCTTAATAGATTGAGAATTCATAGAATTATATATCTTTTATGAAAAGGAATTTTTATTTAACAAAATTTAAAATTGGACCTGTTTGCATGATGATAATAGCAATGTTCCTGGACAGTTTTAATTCAGATCAACTTGTGTTGCCCGCAATAAATAGGATTTGTGGGTGGTAATATTTCAGAGGAGCGAATTTTCTCTAATCGAACTACTGGGCGTTTTGAAAATTTCGTTGATGCTCACAAAAGTGAAAGGTAATTTAAATATTTCTTTAATTTTATATTTAAGATAAAAATAGGTATCCACATCATTTCCATTTAATTGTATTTTTATATCAACCACATAAGTAATTACGTTGCAATTCATTGTAATGAAATAAAACGATTGTAATAACTTTATCTAAATAGTTACACCTGTGATCTTTTTACAAAAATGAAACGTTTATATATATCTCTATGTGTACATAATGGCACAGAATTTAATTTACAAGTTTAAATGGGATATATTTATCGCAACTACCACGTATGTTAGTTACGGAATATTACAAATTTTCATATAATATTTTTACAATCTACATCTATAAGTTCATGGCAATTGACGTTTGGTTTAAAAAACCTAACTAGTAAAAACTACAAAAAATACATTTTCAAGTATTACTTGGGTACATTGAGGTTGATTTGTGCTGCAGACATTGTTTTTACATTATATTGTCATAAATACATTCTTAAAATAATCTGTATAAAACTCTTTATCTATCAACATATTTACATACGGGTTCACTAAATAAAATACGCACGTTTACTATAAACAGAAGCAGATAATCTTACGTAAATACGAATTAAGGCATAAATATATACCTAAATTTTTTGTGCAAGCTTGGCAGGTGTAAAACACTTGTTACTTAACCTTTAACATAACGTATAATAAAACGCGGCCGTAAGATATAGCTACACAAAAATGCTGGTTGGGTATCTACTTGGCCATATTTAATTGTCAGTCACTTATCTACAATCACCATATAATATATAATAATCACAAAAATTGCATTGTATAATAAATTTTATCAATAGATCAAGAAAAATGTAACCATCGTTTTACTTATTGTCTTTAATGGCAATCTTCACAAATAATCATTTCATAAGAAATACTTAAAATAAAAATTAAACTAATTATCACAGTTTTCTTTAAAATATTTTTGCTTAAATCTATACTTTGAAACATAAACATAGCCTTCCTTAATCTATTATTAATAAATAATATTATGTTTTGTATTTGCAAATAGAACCCAATAAAATTACATATCTACAAATTATATTTCATAACAGTTAACAAAAGTTTTATCCTAAGTTAAGGCAAATATTCAATTTAAATTCTTTATCCGAAAGGCTAAATACCCTAAAATCAAATGTATATTCCTTGCTCAAAATCATAATCCTTATAACTTTCCCCTCCACCAAGATACGTAACGCAAATTTGCTAAACACTGTGAAAAACGATAATATTGATCAGGGATCGGTTTTCGCATTAACGAAGTCTATTAAAATATAGGCATTATTTTTAGAACTAGACTTCTTCTAGAACCATGTGGTGGACAGTTTGAATATTAGTATGGCACATCGATGATCTTCTTAACTACATAATCGTGGAAATAGTGGTCTGCCATGTGTAGAATTCAGAGGTTCTACGGCAGATGCAGTCATCCTAAAATAATGGGTAGATGTATTTAGATTCCTGCAAACAAAAAAAAATGGTTTTACTTATTTGACTGTGTGGTGTAGAATGAGATTTATTTTTGGACTATTTTAATAGTATTCGCTATATTTGTGCAAACTTTAAGTCATTCGTGCACATTGCAAAATATTTTTTCATAAAATCTTATTAAATATCTTTTTCGGATCAAATGCTTAATATTTGTATGTTGCAATTTACTTCGTTAATTTTTCATTTATATTTTGTTCAGAAGTAAATAAACGATCAAGTCATTGTGCCACCTTGTAGCTGCTTCTGACGTTGAGAAATCTATATTTAATATCGGTAGTTACTGCAACTATCAACATTTCATGCTCACAAACATGTCATCTATTGAATGTGCTTCGTAATGGTTATTCAGTACCTAAATGTTAATCTTGTATCTACATGTTTAATATTTATATCTAATTTGTATACTGAAATACAAAAACACCACTTCTTTAATCGTTTCCGTAATTTTTTGACCGAATACATCTAAACATTATTTTGACATATTTCTTTATATATTTAAAATAATATATATAGCACATAACTCATACCAATATGTTGAATTATTATTAAATTATAATGATATTTTTAATAAATATCTTTAATGTACACTAGCCATTAATTAATGGCACACGAGCTCTGCTTGCCCTAAGTATTAGAGATCAATCATATTCAAGAAGAAAAACCTTATTTGTATACCTAATTAACCCATGGTGCGCATTACACTGTTGTTTCATTGCGGCGCAAAGGTTGTAGTTCACGTTGCAAGTCGTTATAGTACTCGTGATCCGACATCGATTCTTCTTCAACGGATCGTTGTGGTTGATACTTGCTAGTAGTCGGTTGCGGTGTGGATTCACTACCACTACTCTCGCTAGTACACTCTAGAGGCAAGGGTTGCGTAGGTATGCCTATGGTTTGAGCCGGAATACTTTGATCTGACATTAAATACTCCGGATTGTCTACACATCTTTTTGATGCCACAAAGCCACCAAAACATAAATCCTTTATATCCTGCCCTTCTGCTCCTTCGCCTATCAAGTCCACATAAGCAGAAGCATTTTGTGTGTGCTGAGGAGATGGCATTAAATAGTCGTCCTCGTCGAGTGGGAGGTTAAGCTTTAAGTTTCCAACTTGTGCTTCTTTATTTTTCGACATGCTATCGAATTTTCCTTCTTCCTCGGGTCTCGATTTCATCGGATCACTACAATATCTGGAATTAGAGCCTTCAGAAGCACAAACTCCGTTGTTATAGTAGTGTCTAGAATCAGTGTCATCGGAGTTGCTGTTTGCATTATTATACCGCAGTAAATCTTGGTCCCAGGTTTCAGTTTTGTTAGTTGCATCATTAGTCGCAACATCTAAACTGGGACCATTACTCATCCATGCTGATGAACCACCCGGTTTTAGAGAACCAGTATGCGTATCAACTCCTGTAGCAACGACGGAGGTAACTGTAGCAGTATCCGGCAAATTTTTAAATTTCGGCTGTAAATATTCATCAGCTTCCACTAGTGGCTCAGGTCCATCCATTGCCGAAGAGAGGTTTCTTATCAATTCTTTTTCGTCCTAAAAATAAAAATTAAACATGAGGTTACAGTGTTTCATAAATCTTCTCATTTAGTCTACTATAATACTACAACTAAACTAACCTGAGTTGAATAGGATGGCAGACGCATAAA
This sequence comes from Delias pasithoe, assembly GCA_010014985.3. Lineage (NCBI taxonomy): Eukaryota > Metazoa > Arthropoda > Insecta > Lepidoptera > Pieridae > Delias > Delias pasithoe. The sequence goes on from JAAAKR030000030.1 coordinate 1,280,343, forward strand.
TTTATCCCCTGGAATGACAAGGTACCGCCCAGGATCTCTTGCCATGTCAGCAAAAGTATCCGCCAATTGTTTAAAAGTCGGTCGGCTATCGGCATCCAACATCCAACACGAAACCATAACACAATATATGTCAAGAGTGCAAATTGCGGGTTGAGGAAGTTTTAATCCGTTTTCAATAAGTTCAGGTACATTTCTAGCTGATATATTTGCGTATGGTCTTGCACCGTAGCTCAAAATTTCCCAAATGGTTACCCCAAAAGCCCAAACGTCACTTTTATGCGTGAAGATTCTATGTTGTACACACTCTAACGCCAACCATTTAATAGGCATTTTACCACCAGCAGCTTTATATTCGTCTACGTTAATGTCCAATAACTTTGCTAAACCAAAATCTGTTATTTTCACACAGTTGGGTGTTTGTACTAAAACATTTCTAGCTGCTAGGTCTCTATGTACCAGTCTTTTTTCTTCTAAATACGCCATTCCACGAGCAATTTGGGTGCACCAGTTAAGAAAGGCTTTAGATCCTATTTTTTCTTTGTGTGTTCTAACATAATCTAATAAACATCCTAAAGGCATGAGTTGAGTTATCAACATCATTTGGTTTGTCATACATACCGCAAGTAATTGCAATAAGTTAGGATGCTCTACACTAGCCATTATATAAGCTTCTTCTAAAAATTCCTTACTCGAATTTGCTCCAGTACCTTCTTTTAATATTTTTATTGCTACTGGAATTTTAACATTTTCACCTTCTGGTACCCAAACGCCTTTATATACTTTTCCAAAAGCACCAAATCCAAGCATGCCACCTCGTCGAAGCTCTGCTTCTTTTACTATTCTAAGTTTAGCTAAGTTTGGTTTCACATTTGTAGGTCGCAAAGGTTCATTATCTTCACATCCCGTTAGAACCATCGTCATTTTTACAGCTTCTTTTTTAGCTTTAGCTTTTTGCCTACATGTGTATCCAATAATGGCTAGGATGACTAAAAGAATAAACGCTAGTACTAGTATAATTACTAATACGGTTGGAATTTTTGCAGTTGACATGGCGGGTAGGCTATTTGCTAAAGCGGAGCAATAAGGATCTTCTATTGGATTTTGGTGTAACTCATCAAAATATATTTTATGTGGTATGTCAATGGGGCAATTATCGGTGCAGTTAAATGGGCCAGTATTAGTATTACTTAAAAATATTTTTAAATTGCGGCATTTTATACAATCTGTAGATTTAAGACCAGTGCAACCACGACATTCGGGATGACAGGGAGAACATGTTCTATCTTTTTCGTTTGTAAAATGATCTGGCGGACATTCATCTTCACATTGATCTCCTCGTTTGAAGCCATTACAAAGTTGACATACTTGTTCATGTATGCCAAAGCCAGTGCAATTTCTACACAAAGGATGGCATTTTCTACACGCTACTTTTACTTTATCCTCTAACGACATCACATTTCCGACCCAATCATTGTAATAGCCATCAGGGCATTTTTCCTTTTCCTGAAGACAACTTTCAACTGTAGCTTCAACGCTTATAATGGCTTTTTTGCAAGAATGACAACCATTAACTCCAACGGTGTTTTCTGGTCCTGTACATCCATTAAGGCAGTTACTGTGACAGGGTTGACAAGTACCGTTTGCAGATGGATATCTCATATCGGGGCATTCTACTACACAATATGGCCCATCACGTACATGTTTACATTTCGAACAATTGGCTTGACTGGGACCGGAACATCCATCGAGACATTCGGAATGACACTGCTTGCAGATATTTGGATCTGATTTGTAGAGTCTGAAATGATATAGAACCATTTACAAGTTATACCTTATATAAACGTTATTCCCTATATTTTTCTTCTGTTTAAAGTGAGACACAATATATTTTTCTTTTGGAAATCACATGAGTTACAATCGCATTGCAATATACACATACATTAAAAATCAACTACATATATCGATTATAATAAGATATTTAAATATTTAGTACTGACCCAGGATGCACGGTGCAGTTTTGAATACAGATGTCACCAAATTTGTAATTTTTACAAGACAGACATTGGTCAGGTCCTGGCCCCCAACAGCCATCAGAAGAACACTCCGAGTCGCATACCATATTTGCCTTTGCTGAAAGACACAGTTATTGTAAAGCCTGCTAAAATGGAACCAAGCGCTAGCGTGTTAGTGGTTAAATTATAAGATTGTACATAAATAATTTTCTACTTTAAAACACATACGTAAATATTACCAATTCGCGTATATTGAAATTATTTCGCATTGCCTATTATACATAAATTAATTATTATGAGGATCCTCAAAACAAATCAATATTATTATTCTTACCACAATTTTCTATATCTCCATTTTTCTGAATTATTTGCTTGTGGTGTTTTGATTTCACAAGTTTATTCCAAGCAATTTTATCAGCGAAACATAAATGTCTATTTTCCATTATGGCTATAGCACCCGAGTTCACTTTCTTCAACGATTTTAATCCAAGCGATTTCAATGAAGTCTTTACTATATATAGAGAAGCGAAAAGGTTTTCAACTACTTGTCGACCTCCAATGACTTCTAAATTTCGAAAGTAGGAGAGGCTAGTGAAGTTCGGATGGTGTGCCTGCACGTTTAGGTAACCAGTTACTTCTCGCACAGTGCTGAATATTTCTAACGCATCCGGCTCCATTTTAGCGTATCGCTCACCAAATGAATAATCTGGATTTACATGCTGGAAGCCTGTAAATGTCATCTCTAAAATTTCTATAGAGCCGTCAATAATGGTGCAATCCTTAAAGCTTTTTATGTTGCCTGAATGTATTGGCCTCTCCGTGCGGCACGTCTTAGGGCAAGTAACATTACAAGGAATACATTCTCCATTAACAGCTGTTTTGTTAGGTGGACAGCTTCGCACACAGGCTCCATTATCTTTTAGAAGATGTTCTGGACAATTCCTTACGCACGTTGCGCCATACGCGTACTTTCCGTTAGGATTTGGCTCCCAAGAATACGTTGTAGGATTATATTTTTGCATCTGCGGACATTCTTGGGAGCAAGTTCCTTCGTCGTAAAAATTCCTGCAGGCAAGGCATTGGCTGGGTAAGGGCCCGGTGCATCCACCGGCACAAAATGTATTACAACAATCACGAGGGTTCGGGCCAAAACAGCGTCCTTGATCACACTGAGGACTGCAATTTATTTTCGAAAACTTTTGACAATTATGAGGACCATCGCCCCAGCAACCGAGTTCGCAGCTGGGGTGGCATGGTGGGCATTCCCTCTCTGGCACTGTGAATGTATATACAAACACATATGAAGCATTTACTCCTGTTATGATTTCCTCCCAATTGATTGTTTTAACGTGACATAAATTGTAGTTATTATAAATTCCGACACTGCCTCGAAGGACGTCTCTTAACGCTGGGAGCTCAACTGTGGAAGTCGAAGACAAAGCGACCACAAGGGCATATTCATCTACTGTCACATTTAATTTAAACAGCGTCCGGCCTCTTATGATTTGAAGCTGCGGTAAGACGATGTGTGCAACCTGAACGTGTGAAATTAGCACATAGCCGGTAACTTCTCTAATATGTTGAAGAAAAGACAAGTCCATTTTTTCTTTTTCTAACCAAGTAAGCTCAAGATTACCGTCCACGTAAGTGCAGTTAGTGAACCTATCTCGTAAATTTCTGTAATGTGTGTCGCGGTTCGAGGGAACTGACATCCGACCGTTTGTGCCGATGCATACTGGAAAAAAAGAAAATAAATCGTTTAGAGACCATCGTTTGGTGATAAACATCAGTAAATTATTTGTACACGATAACAAAATTTACTTTAGAGATATATAATATCCTTATAACATTGGTTAATCGGTGTAGTTCAGAATAAAGAAGAGAAGTGTCTTTTGATAGATATATGAATATTACTAAGATACATATATGGAAAAATGCAAAAAATTATAATTGATTAAGAACACCGAAAAAATGATTGCATGGGAAGTAATGCCATACAACAATACTGAAAAAAAAATTCTATCTAGCAGCGCATGTAATGGTTTTAGATGATATTTATTTAAAAAATAACATTGCATTAATTTACAAGATTTTTGAACGTGAAGGTTTTATTGTGCCACCTCGACATAGCTAGAAGTAAAAAAAATCGTTGGAGGCGGCTAGCGCAGAGTTAACAAGTTCCAATTTGTTATGTGTGTTCGACGCGTTGGCATCCCTCAAGCGTACACACTCGTACGTATACATATGTATGCACGTTTACAACTTTCAATCACGAAAGTGATGCAATAACAACTTTTCTTTATAATAATCATTTTATCCTATAAAACAGTATTGTCATTATGAAAATATCAATATGATATAGCGTAATGTATTGCTTAACAATGCCGGCAGTTATATTTTATTCATTAATTATAATTTATACAGTATATATTGTATTAAATCCTTGGAACATTTTATTTGAAAAATTCTAATCTATTAAGTACGTTAGCAAAATTATTCCATTTGGTATCTATCCACACTTGATTTATTTTACTTTTACATGTATTTAAATATTCTATAGCAATAGAGAACAATATGGAGGCATTGTTATCGTTTTTGGGTAATATCTACCTGCCCATCAAATAATGGGTAGGTACTATTGGCTGGTTTCTACACAGGTAATATGATACGCTTGAACTCTTCAAAATCAGGTAGATGAAGAAATTTCTAAGGTACAAGCCATGTGCTTATTTTATGAGCTTTAAAACTTAATAGTTTTATAAGTTCAGTATATGTGTATATATAGTATTTAAATAGCCAGGGCTATCTCAGATACAGTACCTAACTACTTCCTCCAGAACTGCCTTGATCTATGAATCTATAAGTATTTTATAAATCGATTTCAAAATGCCCTAAGAAGAAAAAAGTATTTTTTTTAATATTCTAATAGTAGGGTCTATAATACCCAGCAATTTAATGCATTTGCTACAATATATATTACTGGGACTTGGTCGGATTAAGGCACGATTTTTGTAAAGTCGGTTATGAGATCTCGTAGTTAAGTGGTATTATTAGTCTACCATGAATTGAGAGATATCCGTTTCGAATCCCGGTCCGGACAATTAAATTTTAATTTATTCGATCTCTGGAAGGGCTTGATAGTGCCGAGCGAGTGTCTTATTACCGTCGCATCCGCGCGAGAACCATGCTGAAGCATATGCTAACGCACTAATTGGGCCGGCTCGTCCGAAATGACACCACGGGCTCACACCACTCAGCGTGAAATAGTAATTGTACTTGAATCGGTATTTTTACTGTGTTTCGCTGAGTGAGTTAGGATATCGGAGGTCCTTAAAAATCCCGCTTAAGCGTCGATATAAGCTGGCAACATAACCGATGCGCGAAATGTGGCGTGACTGTATATGAACGCCGTTGTTCTCTTACTATATAGGATCTCTTACCATATACCATATCAGCGCTCGTATTCAGTGTCATCCAATTTTAACAATTTATTTTTCTTTCACAAACGAAGCTGAAAGTTGGACAATTTTCTCACAAGGCGCTTAGCACACAAGCATATAGACTTGGCAAGGTGCCTCCCACGTCCACGACCAATTTCAAACGTTGACGTAAAATGAACACATTTGTTTTATGAATTTTAGATTTGGTCAATTGACGCGTAGGTAGAAATCCGGTGTCCGGTCGACCCAGATGCATAGAGCCATGGCGATGACATGGGTGATAGTATTGATAACTTTGTGTTACGCGTCGCGCTCATTGCCTCCCAGTCCACGAGCTTTCACGACAACAACCGATGGATATAACTCGACCGCCGTTTGAATACATTGTGTCACGTTGCAATCATTTTGAATGAGTAAAATTAGTTGGCGAAGAGTTCCGTCCTTCAAGAGGTCTCATGTCAAGTCATTTTGCAATGCCTCTCACCGAGAAGAGCGTTGTGAATTTTCTGTAGCAATCTCACAACTCGAGTGTATACAAAAGCTTAGCATGTAAAGCTCGACAACTGGTTTGACTGAGGCGAATGTTTTTATCCAGTTACTTGCATTCTGAAGCACTGGAACCAGTTTTGATCCTCTAACATTTCATTCGGGTAGTTCAACCTTTCACTACAATTTCTCATTGTGTCTAGTGTCTCGACTTACTGTTTTGTTTGAAAAATAGTACATATTAGAAAAATACATTTTTTTTATTTTAATTATTATTAAATATATATACAAGCTCTTACTAAGCTCTAGAAACTACTCTACTATTTTAATAAATCTAATAATCAGAAGAACTATCTATTAATACATTTAACTTATTATTTTTGTTATAAATGGCTATACAGATATTATTTGCAAATAGGACTCTACCCCGAAAAATTTTCATTAAAAGACTTGAATAAAAAAATCGCGATACGTTAAAATTTTGACACGAATTTAAATTTTCATTTAATTTGTTTGATGTCGTTAGTAAGCATTATATGAAAAGAATAATATTAGAGGTATATGAAAACCTTGAATATTGAAGATAAATATAAATCTGTTTAGCTTTACTTTACCCATAAGATGACTTTTATTGAGTATCTATAGACCAGAGCTTATTAGTTCAACAGATAGACAGCGGAACAGCTGAGTCTCCTATATGGTAATTGAACACCGCCGCCCATGGACAACTGCGACGCAGTTCGCGTAATGTTTGAGTTACCGCCTAAAAGCCGGCCATTTAATAGTGTAAAACGCCGCTGAAGCAGCATTTCTTTAGGACCTCAGATATCCTTACTCACTCAGCGAAACACAGTAGAAATACCATTACAAGTACAATTTTCCGCTGAGTATTCTGTGAGTCCATGGTATCACTTCGGTCGAGCCGGCCCATTTAATGCGTTAGCATATGTTTCAGCACTGCAGCTTTTGCACGTGTGAAAACTCTACCCTATAGCTACATCGTTAAAAAAACACTTAGCCTAATAAATATTGTTACGGATTGAGCTTTTGTTAAAAGGAGTCTTAATTTTCCTAACGTTAATACAGAGAAGAATCATCGTGTCTAAGAAATAAAGACTATAATACTCAAGATGTATAGTTATTAATTAATTTATCAAAATCGGTAATATTCTAAAAATACATATCAATTATGCTAAAATAAAAAAGCATCAGAAATTTATGCATGTATATATTTCAATATATTATAAAGAATATTTGTCATTTTCTATTTACCTCGTACAACGAACTTAAAATGTGTTCTCTTGTTTTTGCAACTCGAATAACTTATAAAAGGCGCATCTCATTGTTGACTGACGTTAGCGTCGTTAATCTCAAGTTTTCAATTTAATAATGTCTAATAAAATTCTAATTTATTATTAAATAGAATGCTACTAACGAACTAATAACTATCTTCTGAAATAGTCTTCAGATATTAAATAAAACTATCAATTATCATTCTATTCTTTAGGAGCTACACTACCGTAGACATGCACATTGACGCGTCAAAATACCAGAGTAAAAAGATTGTTTTTTTAAGTATCGGGGCACAAAATTGAGTATCAATTAGGTATATAATATAAACACAATAAACCGAGACTGAGATTTCAAGTGATTAGTTAACCCACACAATACAACCTAGTATTATAATAAATAGTTGATACCTACGCATTTTGCCAAGTAATGTTTGAAATCGCTATAGAAATTTTAACCCACGCGCTGCAAAAGTTTCTATTTTGGGTGTTATGTTCGAGCTAAAAGTCTAAGTTATTAATCAAAAACTTTATTATTAGTAAATACTTTATTTATTTTTTTTCAAAGGCAGTGAAGAATATTTTGCAAAAAAATATACCTATTTAAGTTTATTTACTAATTT
>JAAAKR030000030.1:1306838-1318939 GCA_010014985.3 Delias pasithoe
ATAGGAAGTTTGCTTGAACGATGCAGTGTCTGTTCTTACCTGAAATCAAAATTTAATATAATTATATTATCGACTAGTCTCTTATGATATTATTAAATCATTTGTCATCTGATTATCAGACAATGTCATCGTGTTTTAAATACGAAGATATGCCTTACTAATTTTACTACGATGTTACAAATGCGTAGGTAGGTGGCGTGGGTAGGTCAAGGTGCACATTGGCAGGTGGGCTATTTGCCGCTTAAATAATGCAATTTCACTTTTTCTTGACCTTGAATTTTTCACATGTATTCGTAAATTTCTGTGGCCTTACAATTTCATGACACATTTTGTTTTAAGATGTATTGAGCCATAAACGTTAATACATTATAGAGCTGAGAAATAAGTATCAATCGGTATCGTGGTTAGAGTTTTCTGTCATTCGATGTCCTGGATATGGGGTACTAGTGAACAGGCAAGTATTACATGTTTAGATATCTTATAAAAGCTTTCACTTTCCCAAAAATAAAATCAGTATTCACAACTACAGTATTCTAATCTAACCTAACTGGGTGGCTATGTTTTCCAGCTAACGAAATATTATCTGAACTATTACGGAAGGCTATTGTTTCTAATACCCAGATGTCTTTGTTTTGAACGGTTTGTTATTCAATGTTATCTTTTTAGTTATGTATTGATAATTAATGATAAACCATACAAACAGTAAGAACAAAACTATTCTAAGCTATACTAAAGTAATTGCAAATAACAGAAAAATTATTTAATTAGTTTTATAGATATAAGACTGATACACTAAAAATTAAATTATGCAAAGCAATGCGTCAACATACATTCATATCATAATTATTATAATGTTAGTTACATTTGTATGAAAATAATTGATTTCTTGAAGCTACCAAATAAACTACAGAGTATCTCGAGATCAAGATACACAAAAAGTTCGGAGTCAGCTCATTTTAACATGCATTCCTTTATTTGTAACGGTCAAGGAATGAGGCTTACTTCTGTTTGCGTTGAGTGAACGAGAAATAAGAGTTTTTTCTCTCTATTTAATGCTACGTTTATAATATACCTGCATCGTTTAAATAATTACTTTAAATAGTAAGACTTCATTCAAGAAAAGGATGCCGTGTAAGTTTTACTTATATTTCGTTTAACTATAAAATTTTATTTATGTAACATATTATATAAACAAAACAAGATGTATAGTTAAATAAGCTTAATATAATTTATTAATGATTAAAAGCTATACATGAATACAATTTAATATAAAATTATAAAATAACTTATCAACAAAAAATGATGATTAAACATTTATACGTATGTGATAAGGTAAATTATTTGTATTATTAATATCTATATATATAATTATATTATTATATATAAATATTGCGTGGAGGTCCAAAAGGGAGGCCTATGTACATCGGACGTCTTGCTGCTGAGATGATGACGATGATGATATAATTATTAAGACTATCAAAACATAATTGTCGTCACATTGGCAATTATTTCATTCAACCTTAAATTCCAATAAAATGCTTATGTATGTTCTGTGGATGTTGACATATTCGAACATTGTAACAATGAGCTTATGTTTTGAAAATCGTATCACATTGGAAATCGTTTGGCCTCTATTTTACCAAACGCGTTTGGCATATGAATGCTCAGCGTGCTACACAGAATCTGTTCGACGTTTATTTTATTTTTATTTGAAATGTACTTAAATGTTCACCCGCGGGACAGTCATGCTGAAGCATATGCTGACGCAATAATTGGAACGGCTCGACAGAGGTGATACTACACGCTCAAAGGATACTCAGCGTGAAACGGTACTTGTAGTTTTTTTCCTTTACTGAGTGAGGATATCGGAAGCCGTTAAAATACCGATGCCGTTAAAACCCGGCAACACAACCAAAGCGCGGACTGTGGCGCGGTTGTTCCTGGAGGTAAGAGATTCACCTGCTCTGTTGTCCGCTATACGGCATATATTCGTAAAAATTGTTTCTGGCAAATATGATGTATTCTATAGTTAAAAACCACCTTATAGAGAACAGCTGTAATAAGTTTTAGGACAAAGAGAATAGCTTATCGTAATAAAATACAATAACTATCATTGGTCACGTCTCTTGTGCTAATACACCAATACAATAACGCTTTTGTACAACAATCCTTGTGAGATAAATATTTGTAGTTAAATAAGATGATTACCAGAAAAGTTATGTCTTAAGAATGTTAAAGATATTAACGAATAAAATAAAATTTTGACATAATTATTCGAAAGTGTTCCAAACATTTATCATAAATAAGTGATAAAACAGTTGCTATACGATTCTGTTGAAATTTCTTTAAATATTGACATTTAAGTTATGAGATAGGTTTATATGATTTACTGTAATAATAATTATTTTTATCGATAACAGAACGGTATTAAATGCTTCAATATTGCAATTACATACGGTACATGAATCTCTTATACCGTTATCAAGTGCAAAAACTAAAGGCAGTTTGCAAGAACGGTATCACCCTACTTGGTAGAGACCCTAGAAAACTAGTTACTAAAGATAATCTTGTGTAGATAACAAACTGTTAGAATTTATATGTAAGTATCTTGGATATTCCATCGGTCATTAGATTAAATGTTATAGCGACCTGAATTAATTCAAACGGCTTTTTCTTAATTCATTATCAAAAGTTTGACGTAAAGTTATTTAGTTATCACATATAGTAGGTAAATAAAGGCAGTTTACGTATAGTAAAAGAAAGCGTTTGTATTTACAGTAAAATATTTTTTATAAGAAATCAATCTGAGACACAGCAAACAGCGATACTTTCACTAACCCAAGCCGGTCCTTACGCAATAGTTCGACACGTCTTTGTTACCAAATTTTAGAATTGCAACCCGTTAAATTCACACTTCATGCTTTAACATTTCCTTATTAATATTGTTTAAAATCAACAAGTAGGTACACTAAAAGATTCAAACTTAATACAAGATTGTAATTAATTAGCTAAACGACACTTTCAGCTCTACGCCTATGGCAATTCTATAAAATTAAATTAAATACTTTTTTATCAATTATGATTTTACAGTTGCTTTTGAACGTAATTGACTCTAATATCGGTTCCAAGCCTAACCAGACCAGAGAAGAACCGGCGAAACAAACTCAGCGGAACTGTTTAGGCCTTTAACATTAATTATTTAACAGATTTCCTGAAAATGCCCGGAGGATGTATACGATGGTAACGTTCAAAAATGAAGTCCGAATAGAGCTAAAAATTTACTGAAATTTCTTGAAATTGACGGTTAAAATACTACTCTTATTACTCAATAAAGTAGATTGGTCAATTTTATTTGTAAAGATATGAATTTAATTTATAATATAAATTTAATGAGATGTTTATAAATTAATATGATGAGAATGTTCGCATTTTTGTAAAATTCTTAATTTTTAAAGTCATGAGTATATATTTAACGGTTATATCATATAATCATTGCGAACAATCGTATTGAAAACGTATGAAAAACAAAGTGAGAGCATGAGAACTGAAACGATCCGTTTGATAACGGCTTGTCAATTATAATTCCTATCACCTATGAAGGAATTACATCGTATTACAACGCTAAGTATTAGAAGGTTCAGCTGTTTGTCAGGTTTTTATACTCGGTCTTATTAAGCGCATGACATTGGTAGGACGAGTGACTTGAAATTGTCTTTCTCGTGGCAGAGCCACGCCGGTGTAAAAAGTCAGCAACACACTCAAAGCGTCGTGTGTTGTGACGTGGTGGTCCCTCAGCGACGGAGATCACGTACCATAAAGGACATCGGCGTGCTCTGTTGTCACCTATACAATAAAAAATAATGATATTAATGTGTATAAAAATTATCTATACAAAAGTTTCGATAACCTCGTAGCTTTTATACATTTACCATAAAGCGAGAGGTATTGAGTTCGAATCCCGGTCAGGGCAATTATAATTTAATTTATAATTTATTCCGACTCTGAAATGGCTTGATAGTAGCCGGGGGTAGATAGTAGAGGATATCGGGGCTCTTAAAAATGCCGCTTAAGCGTCGTAAAAAGCCGGTAACTCAACCGATGAGCGGACTGTGGCGCGGTTGTCCATGGGCGGCGGTGTTCTTTTACCATATGAGAGACCCACCTGCTCCGTTATCAGCTATGCCATAAAGAGGTATGCAAAACAACTGATATTTTAATCTCCGTCAACTACTTCGCTGCTCTTCACTTTGATTTCTCGTAGATAGCATATATAATATTAAATTACAAATAACATACACATATGTCGTATTACGATTATTTATTAACTATATATAATAAACTACCATGGCTTCTCAGTATTATTTCAAAGTTTTTTTTGTAATAGAAAACTCTTAGTACCCGCCATGATTCTGCGAAGAGCGAATACAGTGTTCCATTGTACTTTTCATGAATGTGAAGCATCGCGTTTCAGTATCGTATTAATTTTAGATAGTTAGAATATGAGCTAACCATTTTGCTGCAAGCCATTATAGCTATCAACGAGCTATATATGATATGAATGATAAAATGACGTAATAAAAGATATCTTGAGCAAATGTCGTGAAAAAACACGTAGCAATAATTAAAATTACACATCTCAAGATGTTGGGTGACATTGCGCCTTTTTTCCAATTTTGTTGGACGGATCCGACTTAAATTTGTTATCGCCTACATATTATATTTAATATTTAGAGTAGATTACGTACTTTATATATATAAATCTCAATCTAATAATATCTATAAAGCTAAATAGTCTATAGATTACAAGCTTAGTAGATTTTTTATTAAAACTAACATTTGTATTGTGTAAAAATAGACCTGAGAGGTACAATGTACAAGTGCAATAACAAATTAAAGGTAGGTTTCGTTATATTATTAAATTCGTCCTCAACTCAATTCTTTATTATGAGGTAGTTACAGATGAGGCACGGCCTTAAAATAAGTTAAGTAATTTAAATGCACTCCGTAGAAGGACTTTAACCCTATGATATTGCATTCTATAGGCGATCCATACAAGCGATTACGAACGTGATTTGAATTACATGACCAGATTCAGAGAAGATAGTGTTTAGCCGTAAAATTTACATTCGCTACAAACGTATTCGATTTCTTATTTCAATGTAATAAAGTTCTTAATCCAAATAATATTTAAGATAGCAAGTCAACCCAACGATGTGACCAATACGGGTTAGGTTACGGAATTCCAGAAACTTGGAGAGAGGTATTCAGTTTGGTTCTGCTAGTTTGAAATGCTTATATAATGCGCTGCGTAGAGACGAGGTGGCTCCGTCTTCTGAATATTGATTTGCCCACTACCTGTTGGTCTAGAATAATGCTTATTATGAACATAGAGATAGGTATATATCTCATTTGCATAGATATTTATTAATAGATGTCATAGTTACTTTTTTTTAATAACGGAGGCAAACAAGCAGGATAACCAAAGATAAACAGTCCTTCGCCCATGGACACCCTCAGCGCATGCAGGGTCGCGGGTACGTTACGGGCCTTTTAAAGAGAGGTATGCTCTTTTTTAGAAGGTTTCCGAGTCGTATTGTTTTGGAAATACCTCTACAGGCGGCTGATTCCACTGAGTGGTGTTGCGTGGCCCAAAAATGCCTTAAAACCGCTCAGTTGTGGAACGACAAACATCGAGGTGATACAGATGAAGAGATTTTAAGACAAATTTGTATGAATAATTATAGCTAACCATTTTACACTAAAAAACATACATAAATATATATATATAATTAAGTATATCGTTATTTTTAAATACTTATATAATGCGTTGCGTAGAGACGAGGAGGCTCTGTATTCTGGATATTGATTTGCCCACTATCTGTTGCTCTAGAATAAGGTTTATTATGAACATAGAGATAGATATATATCTCATTTGCATAGATATTTATTAATGGATGTCATAGTTACTTTTTTATGATGTGTGTTTATCGATTTCAAGTTTGTACCTTCAACGTATATCAACAAGTTTCAGTGACGACATTGAAAACGTTTAATGACGAAATTAGCTTTAAACGGCCCTTGCTATATATACCGGTAATATAATTTTATAGCGCTGTAATTTGTATAATGATTAAATTCTGATTAACTGTCCAAAATGTGAAAGGATATGACGTACAGCATCCGGACAGCTTACAGCATCCGTTCGAAACCGGCAAAATATTTCTTATCCTGGCCAAACGATATCAATATAAAAGATTACAGAGAACTGTGACATGTGAATTTTCAGATACATGACCGCTGTAGGCGTTTTGGTAGAACTTTTTATAAAATTTTAGGTAAACCGATAAATAAAATAGTCATAAATAAATATACATATAAAAATAAACATTTATGGTCGATTGTTTACTTTACTTTATTACTCCACAACAGGTTTTGTTTGATGAGACTTTTATATGTTTAAAAGTTTACTCTTGTGAGGGTGGTGGACATCAATAAGAGTATTTTGAAACGCAGTGGATCTACTCCGAACTATCATATTATTCTACAAGAATGAATCTGTACATCAACTAGATTCTCTACCATAATGGACTTCCTCTTTAGTCCAGCAACTGATTTATAGAACACAGCGTAGTTTAATTATACTTTTGCGTGCGCATACGCAGTCTCGCAAGATTACAGTGCGTTGCCTCCTATTGAAGAAGTCTTCCGTCGGATATGAATGATAGTGCAGTGTTGCATTCGATTCATTATTAAAGCTCCGACTTTAATATTAATAAATGAAATTGATTCTTCCGCTTCATTAAAATGCAACTAGAGTTTTTAATTAGATATTGAGGTTAACATTAATGTAAAACTCATTAAGAGAATGTGTTTCCTAATGTTACCTACCATTCCGCATCGACTTTAAAGGTGTTTTTAGTATGTTATTAATATTGTGAAATAAAAAAAAATTAACTCACCCTGGCCTTGCACGGATTTTAAATGTCAGATATAATAATTTTAACTCAGACACGAACAATTTTCTAGGTAGGTCAATTTTTTGATAATTTTTAACGATTATCCAGGATCCACTTGTTTACCTGTGGGAGAGCCATACTGAAACATACGATGGCGCGCCAATTGGGCGTCCGAAGTGATACCACGGGCTCACAGAATACTGAGCGTGAAATGGTAGTATCTTTCAAGTATAATTCTTGAAAAGATACTTCTATTGTGTTTCGCTGAATGATATTGGAGACCGTTAAAAGCCGACAACACAACCAATACGCGGACTGCGGCGCGGTTATCCACCGGTTGTTGGTGTTCTCTTGCCATATTAGACCCACCTGTTCCGTTGTCTGCTATACCATAAAAAACCCCTATGTTTTTGAATATAATATAAATAAATAGCCTTCCTCGATAAACGGACTATCCAAAACTGAAAGAATTTACACAAATCGGACAATCGGTTTCTGATATCAATGAGTTCAAACATAAAAATTCTTCAACTTTATCATATTAGTATAGATTAAATGGCTTGCAAACAAAAAAGGGGATGCTGAAATAAAGGAGGTTCTACATCGACACGAAATGATAAGCAATCCAACCGAATCAATTCACTTTACATTTAACTCAATCCAGGGAAAAAGTAAAAATGTAAAAAAGCAACGCTTAGGTACCTATAATAATTTACGATATAGTTATTTATGCCAACTAGTGAAGTTTTGAAAATACACATATTCTTGTGTCAATTTTACTGAGGCACGGGTTCATGCCCGAGGTTCTTGTCTCGCAAAAGACGCCCTCGTGCTAGTCGCGGCAAATAAGTTTAATTCACGGCGAGCTATCCAGCTTGCCTACCAGCGCGCGTAAAGCTATAAGGGCCGTACGGCCGCACAGCGAGTTAGCCATTCAAACTAAAAAGCATTCATGTAGTCTCCAAAAAAAATAAGATAAGACTATATATCTCTTTTGAAGCTTTTTTATCTCTACATATCTCACAGGTGGTTATCTAATTCAATAATATTCTCACACGCCGAGTTCCGTTAATCTGGTTACTAAGTATTACTACTAAGTATGTTAGGCATTTACACCTGTCGGCTATTAAGTTCTATAATCATTTCAATGACACACATGCATAAATAAAACTAGAATCAGCGCATAAATAAATTCTTAGTTATTGTATATGTAACGATTCTAAACCTAACTAAAACGGAAAAGTTTCTTATTATATAATTTTAATTCAAATATCTTTAAAGAACTTAATTATACCTTATTTATGTTCTTTTGCTTATGCAAAGAAACACACAGTATATAGTACCACTTAAAACGTTCACAGTAAATGTGAAATAAAGACATTTGACGTCTGCGTGAAAACATTTTCACAACAACATGTCTCTTTAATATTAAAACTATATTTTCATCTCTTTTGAGGAGTATATACAACAAGAAGTGTTATAGAATACTGTGATAACATTAATATGCTTTTAAGGAGCAAAAACGAAGAGCACTACTGAAAATGGTAGTGGATCCAAGATGGCGGATTTGTTTCCCACGGCGTGCAATACTCGCAATGGGAACCCAACGCGCACACATGTTCATTTTGTGATCGAAAGAAAACTTTAAAATTTAAAATAAATCTTTTAACCAGAGTCAACATTTTTGTAATTACTGTATGTGAGAGATGAACGCTAATTAAATACAATACCAAGTTTAAGTTTAAAAACAATTTTGCAATTTTCTATTTCTTTTAATGACCGAATGGTCATTTAATGAATGAATGAATGGTCGACGTTTTCGTCAAGATACAGACTTTGATGTATTGTAGGTATACATTAATAACTGTTTCATATATGAATTTGAAAACAATACATTTATTTGTTTAAATGACGACGAGAATGACTTGGATTATTCATTATAGCTACTGTTATAATAAATTATTTCTGGTATATTGTTGAAATTTTTCAATTAATTACGTATGTTGAGACGACTTAATGGGCGAGGGCCGGGCCATCGAACCAGCACCGTTAAATTATTCTGCAGTAACCTGTTTTGATTATACATATCTGTGAATGGAATATACTTGATAAAAAATAATAATATTGAAACACGATAATTAATTATTGTCGAGAAAATACACACGTAGTGTCAAGTCGCCAGCAAGTGGGATATTAAAAAATACATTTTGAAGAGATCTCAACGCCTTCAAAGCTTGTTTAGAAAAAAGTTACAAACACGTGGTTACCCGCATGTGTTTCAAAGCTAAATAACTGACATCTGTTCAACTGGGCGGGTCCTTATTTTACATTAATGGGAAAGAAAACCATTTGGTATCTTTTCGAATCGAGATGAATCGTGATGCGAAGAGTCAAGATGAAATTCTCTTGGGAGACTGTACAACCAATTGAAAGAGCCACTTTCAGTTTGACGTTCGCGATGACGATGGTGTCTTTTAAATAATTCACGTTACAATATTAGGGTCAGTACCAATTGACCTTATGCAGCTGCTGGCCAACGTTTTCAATTTTGTTTCACATTAAACAATTTCATATATAATTTTACAGTTAACTGGCTCAACTATTTAACGTTAAAATACAAAATATTCGTAGAAATCTAAACTTTCTTAACATAATTACCAAATAATTATAACATCAATAACACTGCTATAAGGACGCTATAAATTAGTTACTTTAATATTTAAGTGGAACAAGAACGGCGCCATTTAGAATTAATTTGACATTGCATTGTTACAGCGGCACAATAAAATAAAAAAGCTAGGCAATGAATTTGCCGGTGTCACATAGAAAACATGAACCTGGTGATTAAATAGACGTTATATTTAATTAGCCACAACCTCACTACTAACTGAAATTGTACTAAATAAACACCAAATATTAGTTCAATTTACACATGAAACTCCATTTAAATCCAGGGAAATAAACATACATTTACAATAAAAAAAAATCTTTGAACTATAAATTTTATTGAGTGAATGTAGAAAATCGCAAGAATGTGGTATACAAGTGTTGTTATTTTAAGATAAATACTTTCAAATTTTAATACAACCTAAGTACAGACAGTGACAACAAGTTTTCATTGAAATAAAATGATAATTAATTCATTGAAACGTAAATTACGTATATCTATTTACATTTAAAATTTCCTGTCGATAACCGGAGTTCTCGATTAATGAATTCATTTAAAATTTGAATTCTATAATTCGAAAACAGAAACTCGTAACTTGTGTTGAAAATACTAGAAGTTCACTTTTACTCATGAACTATGATATTATTTAATGTCTTAATAGGACGAGCTATTGTGTGTTTTTATCAAATGTTTCACCAAAAATAACTATTCTTTGTTTGACCTGTTCTACCTGCATGGGTGGTAACAAACATTATTTATCGAAATTAATAATGAACGAGTGTCTAGTATAATTTTATAAAATATACGTAATTTTACGTTATTTATATACACTATTAGTATATATATATACTATATATATATGTATGTATTATAATTATAGAGGTGTATAAAATTCAGGTCAGAAATAGCATCACCTATAAATATTTAGTTATGACACACAATAGTATTAATGAAATTACTTATTAATAGACACACGCCTAATTACGATAAAAATTTTGAGGTTCTCATTATAACTCGTTCTTTTTTATTTCGTGAATGATATAAAGAAAAATTATCTTCTTCATTATTTAATTAAAGTTGGGCCTCTACAGAGGGAGGAGACGGTGAGTAAAAATCTTAATACAGGAGGCATAACCAGATAGAGATGGACCGGTCTTATTTGGAACAGAATTGGAACAATATCACAAAAAATCTAACAACTGAAGGCTACAAAACTTATTATAACCAGTAATATTAAATAATGTATCGACGTTTGCAAATCCAATCACTTCCAGTTCAACTTGTCACGTCATTAATTTGAGACCAAGGAATTCCATTCGATGGAACAAACATTTTTCTATATTTCAATTGCATACGTCACTTTTGGCTAGGGGTTTCGAAGAACTTTCTTTCAAAAATTTACGAACTCTGATACAGCTTGTACGTAGTATAAACCGTAAGATCTTTATTTACGGACCTTATATAATACAAGATATTTTCTAAATAATTATAAAAGTAAAAGCAATATTTTAATTTCCGTTGCTGACGGTTTAGGTAATCTATTCATCTTCATATCTTGTGGTACACAAGACAAAGTATGAGCATCTTAAAAACCAAAGCCATTGACTGCTTATTTATACGCCCGAATTTGAACAGTCAAGATAAGTCGGGATTATTTTTTTATGCTGTTTACAATATCTTGTACATTAATATGTGGAAATGGAATTAGTCACTTCCAAATCCCATATCGTTTAAAAACTATTGCACCTTATAGTTTATTTTTTGAAATATGAGATTTAAATTAAGTTTAAAATTATTCAGTTTTAAAAGAACATATCGTGTTGGGGGATAAAAGAAATGCCTACAGCTGCGCACTATTATATATTACCATCCGCGACTCACTTCGTATGACTCTTTTTGAAGAGCTTCTAAATAAGTAGCTTCTTCTCATATATATTAAGTATTAATAAGAACTTCTTATTATAGTGGTAAACACAGAAGTTGTAGCCTTCCGCGAGGAAAAAGCAAAAATAAATAGGATTCTGTGTAGGGATCGCAACAAAAACAGCCTTCGCCGGAAACGATAGCGTGGACCCATCTTCGCTTCCAGTTCTCTAGTCTTTTAGGCGGATCCCTCTCCCACGTCGGCCCAGCCTGAGCTTCGTGTCTCGCAAAATACTCTCTTGCGCTGGCCCGCAATAAGCTAAAAAGGCCACTCTGGACAACAGCAAGATACACATTAAAAAGACAACGAGAAGGCAACGAGTGATTATTATGACTTTCAACACTAGCAAATATAACGTATTAACAATATAATGTAACGTATTAACAATAAAGGTAGAAACTACTTTGACCTTCTCATAAAATACATCCTCGCTTAAGAATGTAATGTAAAGGTAACGAAAAAGAAATATAGAGCTTAAGACGCCGACCTGTTAAACAAGAGTTAAACAGCTTCGAATCCTGATCTAAGCTTGTTGAGTTTTACAGTATTATAA
>JAAAKR030000030.1:1326211-1343523 GCA_010014985.3 Delias pasithoe
TAGCATATCTCTCTCATCTGTTAAGACACTCACCGAGCCACTATCAAGCTTTTCTAAAGACCGCATACATTATTATTTTTTTTATCTGAATCGGGGTTGAAGCTGATACCTCTCTCTACATGGTAGGCTTATGAGGCCACTTAGCTACGAGGCTCTCATACTCTCTTATTCTGCCAGATGAGCTTCAAGATGCCCGCGCCACAGTCACGGAGTTGACCCGCCGTCTTCACGAGCTCGAGATCGAGCTGCGCCGTCTAGAGAACGAGCGAGAGGAACTCACCGCCGCCTACAAGGAGGCAGAGGCTGTGAGTACTTATTTAAAACTTAATAATAGAGTATTCGTAACCTTGGTATGGTATGGTATGGGGAAACGGGCTATTCCTCGCAATTCGAAATCAAAGAATTTGCGCTGTGTGGTGTATTACTCGAGGCACAAAAAATTTCAGCAACCATTTCGGATTACCGGTAATTTCGGAGAGCGACCTCGGTACCTCGGTCCCGAGGCATTATGCCCTGTACATTGTAACTCAACATATTTGTAACCTTATAAAACTATATGTGTCTATTAGGGCCCTTAGTACAATTTTACAAATATTTATGATTCAGCACTAAAAAGTACCAACAACCCTAAATTTTCACCCTTCTATGATTAATCCCTATTTTTAATTACGATATTATTTATTTCCGGATTTAACTAGTTCAGATATATACATCTTGAATACTTCAGCTGTAATATAAATATTTTAATTGTTTTCTGAGTGTAATAATAGACAATTATTGACAACAAACAAATGATATCATCCCTAACAAATTAAATTTAGGACTTTATTACTCTGCCTTGATGAGAGAACAATGTTGGCAACTAATGTAACTAATTATAGCGAAGAAACAATATCAGCTCGAGTTTATTTGAAAATTAACATATAATACTACGCGTGATATTTTTCAGATCGACCACCAAATATATTCTGATAAAACTTATTTAATTCCTTCCTGGTACCTACTCAATTATAATTTCATAGCTATAAAAAACTGAATTTTAAATATAATTTGTTACTTATATAATTAATTTCAAATCTGTATAACAATTTATAAGAGATCCGAGTCGCTACCTCAAAGATCTGCAATATAATAATTGTAATAAAGAGGCATCCAACATTACTTACACGATATCTTTTCAGGGCCGTAAAGCTGAAGAACAGCGCGGTCAAAGATTGGCCTCTGAGCTTGGCCAATTCCGTCATGAGGCCGAGCGTCGCCTCCAGGAGAAGGATGAAGAAATTGAATCCATTCGGTAAGTGTTTGATAGCTTATACCTATTATTTTTATTTTTATTGACTATAAAGTGATTAGATCTAATTTCTATACGATATAAAAGCGGCGTTTTTTCAATATCTTTAAAGCGGTCCTGAATTATATTTAATTTACAATAGATTTAAATTACTGCCCAGATATAGCTATGAGAACGATTTTATTTATAAAATTTACAAGTTTTAATTAAGAAATAATCCTTACAAATTGGCAAGATTCCCATCTATATTTAGAAGCGACTTTAGTTGGCTACTCTCAAAACTACGCAAATGCGGTGATTGGCAATTTGCGATGCATCGGGCGTTTTAAAATGTATTGACGGCAGTAGTTATTGATCTAAGATCAAGGAAGGAGCATTTTATCGATCTGCAGAGAGTCCTAATAAAATTAAGCATGCCACCTGTTAAAGTCGATTCTAAATGGACAAAGCCTCCAACAGCAATATACGAAGACAATTATGGATATGGAATAAATTTTTACCAACCCATGCTTGATTACATTGATGCAAAAAAACAAGGTGTTGCAATAAAACCCCCACATCTACCTTGGAACAATGAAAGAGGCCTGGAGAAATATAGATTTGACAAACCAGTGAAAACATATTCAGAACAGGATTTGAGAAAAATATCTCAGGAAGTAGCAGAAAAAGCCAAAAGAGATCTTTATAATATGAGTGTTGTAAAACGATCACCATTTTCCGTCGTTGCGACGGCAGCTGCAGCAAATATAACAAGACATATTGAAAAAGAAAATGTAACATTAAAAACTAAAAAAAAGAAGGTCCAAAGAGATAATGTTAACTTCGAACGAAATAATAAAAAAGGGAAGGAAACCTATAGACAGTTGGCAACGAATGATTCCAAGAGATTCATTGAGGATGATCTTAAATCAAAAGCAAAAGTTTATCGAGGCAAGTCAGCTAATGCTATTGCAAAAACACTATTCGATGAAAGTATGCAGAATATAAGCAGTGAAATGAAAAAAAAACCTCAAGGTTTGAATCAACCAAAATTTTTAGAAATCGCTCAAAATTTGAATGATAATTTTAAGATAAAATCTATCAAAACATTTGCTGAAATGTCTCCTAAAGTGTGTATTGTGCAAGTTGAGAGCGAAATTCCGACTATCAATATCGACTATATTGAAAAACTTAACGAATTAAAAGAGACTGTAAAACAATTTGATAAATTAGAGATGAGTCTACTGGCCCACGGCAGGTAACATTAGTAATAGTGGTAGTATTATTAGTAAGTATTATACAGCGAAATAAGTGAATTAATTGACTGCAATTTTTTGTCCGATAGCAAGCAAACCAGCATTGAGATTGAGCAGCTCAGCGCTCGTGTTGTTGAAGCTGAGACCAAACTTAAGACCGAAGTAACACGCATCAAGAAGAAGCTGCAGATTCAGATCACTGAACTTGAATTTTCACTGGATGTTGCCAACAAGACTAACATCGACCTGCAGAAGACTATCAAGAAACAATCTCTACAGGTATTTTTACACATATAATTTGAAATTTGAAATTACAAAAGATCGCGTAGTAATAGTAAAATTATAAAAATATTTGTATATAAATGTTTTAGCTCACCGAGATCCAAACCCACTATGATGAGATTCAAAGGCAGCTGCAGGTGACTCTCGATCAATACGGTGTTGCTCAACGTAGAATCCAGTCACTTACTGGTGAAGTTGAAGAAATCCGTGGCAATTACGAACAGGTTTATATTGTTATATTATTTATACTACGAGTATATTAATTATACTTATTTTAAAGACATTACGAATTTTGTAGGCCCTTCGTGCTAAACGCAGTGTTGAACAATCCTTCGAAGAAGCTCAAACACGCATCAATGAACTGACCGTTATCAACGTCAACCTATCCAGCAGCAAGGCCAAGATTGAACAGGAATTGGCTGTTGTTGCTGCTGATTATGATGAAATTACCAAGGAGTTACGCGTAGCTGATGAACGTTACCAACGTGTGCAGGTATATATCATATATGTCAACAATTTTTTATCTATACTTACGAAATCGTATATTCCTCTCATGCTATTTACTTTTCTAGACCGAACTAAAGCATACCGTTGAGCACTTGCACGAAGAACAAGAAAGAATCGTAAAGATCGAGGCCATCAAGAAATCTCTTGAAATTGAAGTTAAGGTATGTATTTAAATAATTCGATTTTATAATTTTAACTTGTAATTAAACAAACTTTATATGTAACTCTTATTGTTATATGATATAAATTGATATCTTTTATCACTGATTAATGAAATACAGCTTAAATACAGTCAACAAACTTAAATTGCAAAAAATAAAACAAAATAGGCGTTCTTTCACTGTTTCTGTTGTTGCAGAACATTTCCGTACGCTTGGAAGAAGTCGAAGCTAACGCCATTGTCGGTGGCAAACGCATCATCAGCAAGTTGGAGGCTCGCCTCAAGGATATGGAACTAGAACTTGACGAGGAGAAGAGGAGACACGCTGAAACCATCAAGATCTTGCGCAAGAAGGAACGTCAAGTTAAGGAGATCATGATCCAATGTGAAGAAGACCAGAAGAACATTACTCTCTTGCAAGACTCTTTGGAGAAATGCAGCCAGAAGGTCAACATCTACAAGAGGCAGTTGACTGAACAGGTAAACCCAAATAAGTTTGAACATTCAGAAAAAATAATATCCACAAAAAAAGATAAAAAAACAGGAAACGCACGTGAACATATTCAGTCTCACAAATTTTTTTGTTTCAGGAGGGCGTGTCCCAACAGAGCGTCACAAGAGTCCGACGATTCCAGCGTGAGCTTGAAGCCGCTGAGGACCGCGCTGATACTGCTGAGAGCAACCTTTCTCTCATCCGTGCCAAGCACCGTACCTTTGTCACCACCTCTACAGTACCTGGTTCACAAGTTTACTTAGTGCAAGAGTCCCGCGCACTCAGCACAGAGTGAGCGACAACTTTTAGCCCCACCACATCAGCATTTCTCACCAACAGTAGGGGCACAATTCCGGTCGGTTGAAGCCCAGTCGTTTGATATGTGGTGTTGAGTTCAGATAACAAAAGGGGAAACTCTTCTTTTGTCGTCTAGCATCATAAGGAGGCTCGGGATGGATGCTCTGCGCCGTAGCTCGCCCTAACCCAGCAGTGTTTCTACATCGCTTAAGCCAGGCGTCGACCATACATCCCACTAACATTGTAATAAAAGTTTATTTAAATAAAGGAACCAAAAACCATAACGCTTTTCATATTTTTTTTAGTTAAGCCATCGGCGCTACAATGTACGTAGTAAAACTAGGTAAAAATTAAGAAACTTTTTTTATATGAATATCTATTTATTGTGCGATACATACTTAATATACGTTTGTGACTGTAACTTTAATTAATTTTAAAAATAAATGCTATTTATGTTAAATATTAAAAAAATAATAAAAGTTCAAAAAAGTAAAGTGTTTCATTTGAAACTGTAAAAATGAACACTTTATAATCAACTATTGAACAGAATATTAAAAAAAGTATTGAACCCCAACTCATTTCATGTATTATTTGGTCGAGAGTAATATCGATAAGATATGACATAAGCATAGTATTTATTGGTGATATGTTGTAATTTAAACAGTACCTAAACCTTTTCGATAAAATTACTCATAACAATCAATAATTATCATTTGAGTATTTTTTATACGGTCCAACTTTGTTTAAATTTGATTATTTATCACAAATATTTATTTTAGGGTTATATAATGATACTTTATATATCAAAATTACGTTTAAAATAAAATTATTTTAAGCCTATGGAAAAAAGTTACGCTTCAATAAAAATTTAAACGAGTATAAATTGAAATTGGAGTATTCAATTGTAAACGTGGTTATCGAACAGTCTTGAAGAATACTGTATTTCTATTAATGCGATTCACTCCGGACATAGTCGTTTCTTGTGGTCGTCATGATGACTATGTAGGTAAAGTAGGAAAGATATCCTCTTGCCTACTGCACCAAATATTTTGAGTTTTATTTTAGAACCAGGTTCACTGTTATTAGATAACAAAAAATATTCAAATTAAAGTCAAATCAAACAGTTATTACAAAGATATGAACAGCAGCCATATATATTGCACACAGTACCGAAATTTGTAGCCCCGCCTTTTGTCTAGCATAAAGTACTCTCTGAAGAAGAGATTGTCAATTGAGATGGTGAAGAATGTGACTACTGTTCTCCTCTTCGTGTCTTAATGCTATGAAGTTCCAGACAACTAACGGTACTTGTGAGTACCTCATAGCAGCGATCCTTGTAAAT
The DNA here is from genome assembly GCA_010014985.3 of Delias pasithoe. NCBI lineage: Eukaryota > Metazoa > Arthropoda > Insecta > Lepidoptera > Pieridae > Delias > Delias pasithoe. Next base: position 1,331,819 of record JAAAKR030000030.1, read on the forward strand.
ATAAAGACAGCTACAAATGCATCAAATCCTCACCTGAAATGTTTTTTTTATGGAAACGGTGGCAAACGAGCTGGATTCCTCAGCCCTTGCAGGGCCTCGCGTGTGTTGCCAACGTGGATACGCTCTTTTCATGAATTCCACAGAGTGGTGATGCGCGGTATAATATGCCTTAAAAAACACTGAGTTGTGGAACGACAAACATCGAGGTGATGCCAATGAGACTTAAATACGAGTATATATGGATTATGATTTAAACCATATAATTTATTATTAAGAGTTAGTATTTACTATTTCTACATCCAATTTAATTAGTTATCAGAGATTTAAGATTATGCGTTAAGTAATATTGTAAATAAAACCATTATCGTTACTATAAAAAAACTTTAATTTATCCGTTAAATTTCTTCCACTTGCCCTTTTATTGAAACGATTAGCTCAACAGACAAACACCTGCACTTTCATGTTTTAAGTACATAAAATTATAAATAGACTACTGGAATGTTTGAAATATTTTCCTTAGCATAAATTAATCGTAGCTATTGATGTGTTCGTATTAATACTAAAAACTACATTTACGTATATATCAGTATTATTTATATATATTCGTATTTACATAAAGTAAATTCTCCTGTAAAAAATAATCCTGAAAACTCCGATTCAAGGGTTGAATTATCTATCTCGAAGATATATTTACAAAGAAGTATAAGGTACATTATTTATTGAAAAAGCACGTAGTGTATGTAAAACTGAAGTTTCAGAATCTCTTCTCAGTGCTTTTTTGCATTAATACAAGATATGACAGACCAGATTCAGATTATAGTTTAAGTAAATTGAGCAAAATTGTTTTATTTTAAACATTAGTGATAAATTGACGATAAAAGTATTAATTAATAATAAATTATATCGGTCAATGACTTTATTCAAATTAAATCTTTGTTTTATTCAATTTATATTTCCATTAGTCTGAACTGAATAAAGCTTTCAACTTTCTGTCAGTTTTCCGTACCCAATGTTAATATTGTATCAAAATATATGATTAATATAAAATTTGTACAAATCTCGAAAAGGAATAAAATACTTATTCATAGGCACAAATCAACTCCAATAAAATTATAATTGTTTTAAATCAAACTTTCATAAGAAACTAAATTTCAAACAAAATCGCTATTTAATTTAATTTTTACTTTTCTTTTTTCTAATAATTCTAACTCTTAACTCCAGAGCTATTCTAACTTTAAGATATATCTCACATCTACAAAGTTATTAGATACATATAGAATTCGTCTGTACTGTCTCGTTTTCGATGAAGTTTCGTGTCGAATAAAACGAATCTAGAGTTGGACGGAGGGTGACGCCGCTGCCCGCCCAGTCGTCGGCCGCCCGCTTTGTATCGCACGCGCATAACCTGCAAAAAAGGTTAGTACATTCCCTTACTTCTAAGGCATAGATATTTTATATTAGTAAACCTATTATTATGGCTTTTATCAATAGTAATTCAGTGCTGTTTCGTTTTTTCGTGCCTTTCCCGCCTATTATGGTCAGTGTATAAGTACTATATGTACATTTTAGTAACATCAGCATCGGACTTTTAAGTCAGTTCAGATTGTTGTTATTTAAAATATAAACAGTGATTTAATTAAATATAGAATATAATGATTTTATGATGAGTATAACTTATGATTACTATGTGAAATTCAAGGCAATGCGGTGTTTAGCAAAGAAAATTGTATGCGTTCCGGATCAATTTTGTAAAATGCCGATTCCCAGAAGTGTTTTGTTTCCAGGTATTTGTTATAATTTATGCAATTGTAAACTATAGCAAGATAAGGGCTTGAGAAGTGAAATTTGAGAGGCCCTTGCATGTGGAAAATGCATTTTGCGTTTATAAATTTACTATTATACTAATTACTAGCTTAGTTCACTGAGAAAAATGAAACTTTAACGTGACACATAAACAAATAATCTGACAAGAAAATATAGAGATGTATGTCAAGATCAAATGTAACATGCAATTATTTGAAATTGTACGTCGATTTTATTCAACTAACATGTGTCGCTTCCGCTAAATTTATTGAGTTTACGAAATATATGTTTGCATTTGTCTGTTGTACATTTTTTGGCTGCTAGTGAATCTGAATTTTTAGTTGACAGTTCACAATTAGACACACAGTACTCGTAAAATTGTAAGAGGAAGTGTGATTAGAGCGACCTGCGTATTTTTTTTCTAATTAAACCTATTCTATAGTTTCAACCTCTGACATTATCAGAGCCTGTTTTCGCAATTTTCCATTCTTTATTAAATATAGGATTATTCCTAGTTTATGCCTTGTTCCTGGCGATTGCCTTTTCCGCTATTTCCACGCAGTAGCTCAGGAATGACCTACGTATTTAAAAGACTTAGTGTTTTTCTATTTTTAAAAATAATCATCATATGAAGTTATATTTTCTATACAAGTGCCTATTTTTTGTACTAACTAGGTACAATACAAACTTCTTTTGAAATATGATTATGACGCTTTAAATTCACTACGGTTGACATTATTTAATACTTCCACCAAGAATTCTCAATAGAGTGTATTAGGAGCTTTTAATGGGATTTTTATTATATTTATAGTTATGTAACTATATAACATATATAGTGCCCTTATGACACCTTAAAGGGACACCCATTATATCCGAAGTTCATTTAAAAGAATTATAAAAAACTTAAATTACACGATTCAATATAACATTCTATATGAAATTTATTAAAGAGAAAATATTTGTAGGTATTGATACAAGTCTCAAAATACAGGATTTTGTTTTTAATGAGATTCTGGTAATAGTCGGTCGTTATTCCAGATTCAAAAATCTTAGAATACAGGTCAATATGAACTGTAATGGTTTATAAATATATAGTCGTTTTTCGAATACGAATCTATTCAGAAATTACATATATAAACAATTGAATCGTATCCCGTACAAAAATTATAACAATAAAAATTCAAAAACATTATTTAATTAAACATTAATTCAAATTAGCCATTCAACATTTAAATTAACATTACAAAGAATATAAAACAATGACATGCTTCAACCTTGTTATCCTAAATAAATAATATTACAAATTAGTAATTACACAAATATATATGTATTATTATTACAAACACACAATAGTTTACCGAAATTTCTATTTCGTGGTAATATTTTGTATATTTCATAGTACACTTTGTTTATATTCGTATGTAATAATAAAACTTCCAAGTAATAGTTAATTTAAAACTTTATTTACAAATTGAGCGAACTAATGTACACGTCTGAGTATACCGATTTGCCGGGTTTGTGTATCATCGGAAAACATACAAAAGGCGCACAATATTTTCGAAACGACATCCATCAATATTCATCAGTCTCAAATCTTAAATATCATAAAGGGTAGATGAGGATCAACGCCACTATACAGATTGATGAAGCGTGATGGCCAACCTCCAGCAAATGGAGTAGTTCCGCACAAAGAAAATAACCTATAACTATATTATAGTGATTCTTTCAATTCCTAATATTATTGAAAATAGGTTGGTAGCCTAGGTAATATATTAATATCTGTAAACACAATGCTTCAAAAATCCAGTCACTACTTTTGCACCTTAAAATATATTAAGAAGTTGTCGTTGTTGCAACTTTATAGAAAAACGGATACGGAGGCAAATGGGATATATAAAAATAATTTGTCAGGATATCCCATTGCATCGAATGCGCTATAGTTATTTTTATCCGGGTCGCCGTCTATACAAACAAGCTCTTCTACAGTTTTCGTTTTGATTTTAATTTGATCCGTATTTAAACCGGTTTATGGTTCAAAAACCAATTGCGAACTATAATTCAGTCGTCTTAAACATGCTTGAACGTTGTCATCTGTATGAGACAAGAAGTTGGAGCTTTCTGAAGCGCATTTAGAATGTAACCATTGCCATACGGTGTAAAAAGTGAACCGCTTCACAATATTTATTATTGCATTGTATACAGCTATGGGCCGGTCATATTGGGTCTTTTATAAATAAATTGGAGTTATAGCTGCTTATAATAAATATCAATTATTTTTCTTCAGTTACGGCTTAGGAATTGGAAAGATAAGATTGACCGGTGCAAAATATATTAAAATATCATATAAAAACAATTATATTACGATTATTACTTCTAGGATATACATATAAAAACTTCGTTGTACATCACAACTTCTTAGGTACGACAATACACTCACTAACCGAAACCATGAAAGAACCTTCTCTATCTTCATCAATCTTTCTACGGAATAGATAGCTGGTTAAAATATATTATAATTTTCATAGTAATTAAATAGTATGATTAGTATAGACCAAATAAATAATCGTGAACCTTAAAAATATATGTGGCAATAAGACAATAAGGAGTAAAGAGAAAAATATTTAGTGAAAACACGAAGAAGCCCCGTAAATATGTAACCTTTGACTTATTGTATGAAATGTCGTCAATATAATCGTATTTATTTCAAATGTGCGCAATTAACTAATTTATCCACATTTGAAACAGATACGGGTTAGAATACCTAATTGATTAATTCCTAGAACAGAAGACGTGCAATACACTGACGACAGCCGAGAAGCCGTGCTGACCCCATTTTGGGCGAGGCAACAACCCGTGCCGAACCCGAGTCTTTGACACTTAAACAGAGAGTAGGCCATTTATTTTCGTTATATATTTTAGACAGAAATATATCTAAAGTTCTACTATTTTAATTGTTTGTTACGGTTCCTATTTCTAATCGAAGTACGACAATAGGCCCAATTTCGTTTTTATTTATGATTTGAATTGTTTTATTATATTTTGACTCACTCTTATGGAGTCTGTTACTATACATATAATAATAAACTCTTGACGGAATATATTATGCGATTCATTTTTATTTATTAGAACTGCTTGTTTATTTTCTTAAAAGATGTTTAAATTATTTTAAACAAAATTGGTAATTTTCAAGTATTAATTATTTAGAGATAAGGAACCAAACCTGGTGCGTCACTATAGCTTACAAAATCGATCGAAACGAGACTCTCAAAAGATATAAAAGATATAAAAATTATCACATGCCATCACATTAATTTAATTGACTTACTACTTTTTATGTATGATTCATAGATTATAATTGAATACAGAACAATGATGTTTAGATCATTCGCTGAACCTGTGACTGATGCATGCCAGTTAAAAAATTCAAGGGAATATAGCATTTTATATTGAGATTTCTATGACTGTTTGAATCTCGGTGTAAGAAATATAAATCATCTAAAAATCATCATTATAAAAGAAAGTCTACTACTATACTTTCTACTACTCAAGAACGGCTGAACTGATTTGGGTAAATATTGGTAGGTAGGGAGGTAGGTGAGAATTCGTGGAGGACATAAGCTATTTATCCGAATTTAAACATAGGGGGTAGTGTTTATGGTGTATACGGTTTTCGGGGTTAGTGGGCCCATGGCTGATGATTCATAATTGGACCCAGTCAGTAGGTTGCGTCCCGGGCAGGACGTTTTATTACGTATACATAATTGATTATAAAAATATGAATACACGAAAAATATAATTAACTTACAAAAACCTTTGTAACAACTGGTTTATATAATGTTCGTTACGTTATTCAAGCTATTAGGAATATTCCATAACATGTAGTTTTAATAGCATTAGACACTCATAATAAGATATAAAGCGACAGTGACAGGAATACCAGCTATTTTCACTACACAATGAATTTATTGTGTAATTAAATCAGTCGGAAGTGTTTGTTACCAGATGAACAATTGCGTTACGGATGGTTTTACATTATGGCGGTTTACAGTCTATGTTTTAAAGTTATACATTTATATGTTTTTTATTTAACCGTTGTCAGCTATATTTTGAAAATACCTAGGTTTTTGTATTATATTTGAAATAAAATAATAGTGTTGTGCCAATAAAAGAAAAATCATCCCAGAAAATATACAATTAAGGCCTAATGTTCATTAAATGATTATGTGCCTAATGAATACGTTCTTTTTTTCAGATATTTCTTCTGTTTGTTTATGGAGCCAATTTTTTTTCAGACGTAATGTCATTTCGTAAATATGTAAGTAGCTAATGATTTGTTGTCTCATATCTTACATTAAATTTTACGATAAAAAGACTTCAGCGTCCAAACTTGTACTTGAGGCGGAAACTCAACAGCTCAACGTTTACTTAATCTCCCTTGTATTAAATCCTCATGTTATTTATAATTCATGAAAGGATCTTAGTGTCGTGTAGTAAGAATATTCTTAACCGACTATTACTATATCTTATATTTATATTTAAAAGTCAAGACTTTAAAGTATTAGTCCGTAAGTAAGAGCATTTCTACTATTTTCCTAAATTTCATTTAATCGTATTTCAGTATGATTCTTCTTCATATAGTAGAAACAGAGATGGAGGAAGGACTTCAGCCAATATAACTACAGACCGACCAACAGCGCTTACTACAAAATATACTACTATATCCTCTCAAAAAAACTCCAGTATCCCTTTACCTTCGGACAGAAATTCTCGAGAAGAAACACCTATTAGTGCAATTGCCAATAGATATGCTGGCTATAATAAAAATAATTTAGACAAGGTAACATCTTTAAAATATGAGAAAAAAGACTACTCAAAATTATCTGTTCCTTCGGTAATTTCAAGTAAAACCAGAGAAGTTAGTCCCGTGTCACCCCTTTCGCGTGTATCCAAATATAAACACCAGGCAAGCCCCGATAGAAAAAGTACAAAAAATTATAAAGATAAAAATAAAGATATTGTACCTTCGGATCTTGAAAAGGACATTCCAACAAAGACTGACAAGGCTATAGGCTATAGCAGTCTTTCAAATTATAAAATATATGCTCGTCCGTCTAGTTACACTCGCCCAGTGAGTAGGACAGATTCGAAACCGGAAATTAGTTATAATCGACCTTTATCTAGAACAGATTTAAAAACTGAAATTAATTATTCGCCTTCATCAAGATCAGAAAAGCAAGAATTAAATTACAAACGTCCTTCAATGAGAACTGAAACTAAACCTGAAATAACAATAAATAGATACGCTATAGCCAATCGCTTATCTTCAGCGTCTTATTTAAGAAGTCCTACTCCAGTAAAAAGATCAACTGTCTCACCAATTAATCCCACTGATAGTGTTAAATCAGGTTCAGAAGTAGTATTAACACCAAGTATTTCTATAGAAGAAAATTACGATGCAAATAATCAAATAAATGTAAAAACTAAAATAGCGATACCTAAAAAGGATGAAGAATTTGAGACAATCACAGTAGTAACACGACATACATCTCCTACCCCACCAGGTTCGTCATCATATGTTCGGAGTCGAAGAGCAGACCTTGCAAAAACAATAGAAAAAACTATAACTAGGAAAAAAGAACGACCATTATGTTATAATAAAGAAATACAATCAGATAGATTAGACGATCCAACAAGATCAAGTCGATTTGCTAGTACTACAAGAAGTAGTGTAACAAATTGGACCTATTATGCTCCTAATGTACCGAGTTATACAGGCTATGCTGGACGATACTCTACACAGTATTCTAGTTTACGCGAAAATTCTTACACAGACAGATGTAGTCGTAGTCGTAGTAAAGAACCTCAGATACCAGAAGATCCTGTATCTAACCCATCATTAGAAAAAAGTGTGAATGATGTAAGTTACGGTGAAAATGATACATCTAATATTAACAATTCTCAAGATGCAATTAATAATTATAGAAAAGATGAAGAAACATCGGAAATAATAATTAATGTCAACCTCAAACTAAAAAAAGCTAATAGTCCTTCAGCGGTAACAGTTACTGAATTAATGTCTCCAGAAATTACTATAACGAATAACCAACTACCTCCTCAACCTCCAAAAAGTGAGTCAGTAATTAAAAGTAAAAAATTAAAACAACGTAAATCAAGTACTGACTCTTCATCGGACTCAAACACGCCAAAAAAACTTATCAAGAAGAGAAGCAAATCTGTAAGTTCAAGTGATTCTGATCATGCAAGTGATAAAACAACTAATGTGAGTGGTAAAATTAATGATAAACTTACTAAAATAAAAAAATCTAAATCAAATAACAAATTGGAAAACGGTATTACTAGTTCTAACAAAGTCAAAAGTAACTGCTTAGAATCTAGTATCTCTTTGTCGTCTTCTATTAGTGAAGATACTTATAAAACGACGACTGCAGATTTAACCTCAATGGTCAGTACACAGAATGCTTGCACAGTTCAACATGGCACCGAAGAAGCAAAATCTTTCTTAATACGAGCTCTTGCTCCAGTTACAAATCTTTTTAAGCTTCGTAATCAGGAGTCCAATGAAAATATTAGATGCCTCGATCACTCTCAATTTGATTCGATTAGTAAAGACGTATGTGAAAATGCATCGTCTAAAAACAAATGTAGTACCAATAATGTGATTGCTTCGAATGAAGACAGTGTAGTGAAATTGAAAGCTATCAGACGAATTGAGTCTGGTGAAAGAACTTGGTGGTTAGAATCAGACAATAGTTCGAAAAGTAACGAGGGGTCTGAAAATTCTCGTTTTATTGATGGTTGCGCCCAAACTAAAACTGCAACACAAATTAATTTGCGAAAATCTGAAAGCAATGATTCAAAATCATCAATAAAAACCTTGTACATAGATGAAGAAAAGCCGTGGTGGCTGGACAGTAGTGCAAATATTCCCGAAGGTATAGAACGTTTAACTCCACCTAGGAAATCCTCAAGTGAAGAAGATAGAAGAGGAAAATTGACTAAGGTTCTTCATAATGAATCTGAAGAACAGCGTAACTGGCGCATTGTAAATAATGACAGTTCTAAAAATTTCAAAACAGATGTGCAAGGAAGTATAAAATTAAGTAAATCAGGTTCCGATCAAAGAATATTTGCGCTAAGACGAATCCGTCATATTGAGTCGGGTGAAAGACCTTGGTGGCTGTCAAGCGATAAAAACATTCCAGAGGGTATCGAAAAGCTTCCCACTCCACCTCCACAAGAAGAGAGTGATTCTTCGGACTCCGAAGACGTAGAAGTGTATGTTTCTTCATCTCAAATACCTCCATTTCCGCTTAATCTACCAGATGATGAACCATTGGGTGATCGTAGGAGTCCTGAAGGCTTGGAGAATCCAAATGAATTAGAAATCTATACAAATCGTCGTTCACCTTACGAAAATAACCAATATAAGCAAAATTTGACATATTCAAAGCGAGCCAAATATATATCACGCTATACCGATATAGACGATATTTTAGGATCATCAAATAATATTTATAGTCCATTTATGGATTTTATACTATTAAAAACGAATAATTCGTATGATGACAATGATGACGAAGAATGTGAAGAAATAGACGCCACACAAGTAAGGATCCATGACAGCACTCCACAAATGCCCGTTATAAGGAAACTTCATTCTAGGTAAGATGATTAAATAAGACGTTTAAATAAGAAACTTTTAGAAGACAAATTTATAACTGTCAAATGATTTTGTTTTGTGTTAAAATTTGAGAATTAAAAACGGATGGCTTTCTTAAGTGTCTTCTTTTTTAGGAGCGATTTGATCGACTACGAAACAGAAGATCAGGTGAGTCAGATTATGTTTCATTAGAATAAACAAACAATACACACATAAAATTATTATTAATTTAACAAATTATAACAATGCAAATTACATATGTTCATAAGCTGTCCTGTTTTTATAACCACATTGAATGGTATATTATTTTATTATATAAATAAATATATACGTAAAGTCAGCTATACATACAGGCAAATATATTTTCGCTTTGCAGTTATTTCTGCAACAAAAAAGAATATCCTTCCCGTTTTTTACGAAGAGTATAGAATGAAATTTATTTTATCTTCACCATTTCCAATTCGGTATTCAATAAAGATTGGAGAGCCTATTAAAATTAATTACTATCTTGTTAATAATGTCACGTTGTAAAACATGTAGACCGAAACAAGAATATATCTTTTTACTTTAAGCAAAAACTTAAACCCATAACGGTTGCTGCGTATTACAAACAAACTGGTCCCTTTAAAAAAGATGGCATAATTATTCATACTCAGAAAAAGTTGCTCGTCCCACGATGGATACTTGTCTAACTTAAAATAGCTCAAGGTTTAAGTGGTCTGCATTGTCAACTAAAGTTAATAATAGTCATGAATGCCATCCGACTATAACAAATAAGCAATAATTCTTAGAGGCTTCCGCGCAAGAAGAGGCGAGAGCAGTGAACTGAAGAGTGCACGAAATCCTTGAGTTAGGCCCCTATGGGAATAGAGGGTAAGAAAGAGACGACCTCGTTTGAACCTGTATGCACACATTCTAAAAGAGTGACGTCACTGAACGTAGGAAGAATAACATCTGATGGATGCCAAACAAAAATCTCAATAGTTTTCATAATAGTACACTTCAATAATCTTTATGCTGCTTTAATAAAAACGGGCATTAAATATATTTTGTTTGCATTATAATTTTAAACATTAATTATTTATTGTTACTTTATGTTGTATATTTTAAATTTAGACGCAAAGTTGTAAGTCAAAAGTTTTCTTTGTCTATCTACGTATAGTCGTTATAGGACGATAATGCAGGTTCATCTTATTTTATAATGACATATTAAAACTACATGCTATGTTCTTAAGAGGCTTTGAATTGGAGCCTTTTCAATGCGGCCGGTTAATATCAACGTGAAAATCATACCTGAGGAAGGTTGTCTTGCAACAAACTCTTTAGTTATACTTATGGCTTTGTCAAAGACAGACCAGAATCTTTTTGTGTTGTGATGTATAAACTCCGATATAAAAAGTTAAAAATAAACAAGGCAGTGATATTGTGATCAAATTAATGTTTTGAAATAGTGGCTGTATGTAATGTATAGATTTACTATTTTGAATTTTTATTTGGATTTCATTAGGAGGAGCCGGTTTTTTGTTTCTATTTCACATGCACAACTTTTTGCCGGTTCACCGGTGATAATATGTACACGATAATATTTTTGTAGGTTTTAATTAGAAAATATTTAAGTTTGCGGTGAATGAACGTTTATGATTGTAGTGATGGCAGTATTTTAATCTAACGTATTATTTAGAATACAAATTATGAGCTATTTTTATGTGTTACTAATTTAATATACATTGCATTCATAATTAACGAAGGATATACTTTTAATTTTAAACAACATATGATAATCTTATCAGTAATTGTAGGAATGCATTATCAGCCTAAAAGCGAGTTAATTTTTCCAAAAGCGTATATGTACTTCTCTGCTTTTTAATTTGTTCAATAAATACAAGTAATAGGGACGTATTTATAATATTAAGACTATGCCGCGAGTGAAATTTTTATAATATATAATTAATTGTAATTTTTTTAAAGCTTTTAGACGTAGCAATTATTTAAAATTTTTGTGACTGCATGTGAATTATTTTTTTAAAATTAATAATTCATATATTCATCACATATCAATATTGCATCTAGTTAATTTAATAATGTCAATGTGTTCATTCTTAATGTGCTTCGTTAAGTATTTAAAAATGATTAACCTTAAATCTTAATAAATTACGTATTAACTAAACATCAATTTCATATTAACTGGCCACGAACGATGTATTTTTTACGTGTAACAATA
>JAAAKR030000032.1:0-11458 GCA_010014985.3 Delias pasithoe
GATATTCATGAATAAAGAAATAATTTTTGAATAAACACAAAATTCGCGATACTTTTTGAACACACCTCGTACTTGATGATCCTTTTACATGAACAAGTTACAAATTATACATTAGAAATGGAGGGAAATAAATATTATTGTCGGTGTGGCTTAATTGTTGAGACGCTCGTCATTTAGTAAGCCAGATGGACGTAAGTCGACGCCAACATGTCTTACTAGCAACGGTAGCTCAGGCAAGTAAGGCGGTGGATTACCTGCGAGTGTGGCGGTGCGGTGTGATGTAATATCTTGAGGTGGCGCGGGGGAGGCGGCGGCTGCCGGTACACCAGGTGCGCGCCGCGCGGTGCCGCCTCCCCGCGCCTCTCCGTTTTGCCCGCTTGCACGCTGCTGGCCGCAACTACTATGCGTTGTGGAGCAGTAGCCGGTACAGCGCCTCCTTTCAGCTTCTCTTTGGCGATTCGTTCGGCGCGGCGGGTCGCTACCTCCATAGGCGTCGGCGGGCCGTCATAATTTAGGCCGTGGTCGGCAAGCAGCGCCGCATGTTTCGGGTTGCGAGGTGTAACGTCGTCGTGCCGGCGCTTGGGAGCAGCGCGCCGCCTTTCCGTCGCGTCTCGCATGGCGTCGAGACGCGACAACGGTGGACGCGGCACCTCCTCGTCGGGTCGACGGCGAGCTTGCGGCGGCTTGCGATGCTTGCGTCGCGCACGCTCCGGGTCAGAGAGCGCATCGTGGCGGTCGCGACAACCTCGCGGCGACCGGTAAGCACGCGATACCTCATTAACGAGTTCGGCCAGCCACTCCCAGTTGGGCACGAGAGCTGCAGGAGGTTCAGCTGGCAGCTGCTGCAGGCGAAGGGCACGGCGCAATGCGGCATCCTCACACGGACTCCACTCAGGAGGTGGTAGAGCAGAGTCGCGTGGGGGCGGCTGCGAGACGCGCGGGCGAGCTCGCGGCCGCGGGCCGAAAAGCGAAGGCGGTGCGAGTGGCGGCCGGACGACGGGACGCAGGCGGCGAGGGGAGCGGGCGCCTCGCGGGTCACGCCAACGTACAGGCGGTAACAGCGCTTCAGCGGCTGCGCCGCGGCGGTAAAGCGCGCGTGCCCACGACTCGCAGTACACGTCACCATCACTTGAAGGTGGCGTAGGTGGACCCCACATCTGCATAAGCAACATTAAATTCAGTTGAAAGTAGACAATGGTTTATACTCGATGGACGAAACAGCACTCACCGGCATGATGTCTCCGACTGATGACACGTTGATCCACACCTGCAAGCGTCACGGCACGTTACTATACGTATACAAATATACCGTGGAAAACCGCAGTGTCTTCTATGGCCAGACCATATTTCCAACACAAATCACTAATAGACTAATTAACTAGCAATTCCTGCCCAGGTAGCTCATTTTGCTACACTATTTGAACTTTTATATTTCATTTATATTTTTATATCGATGTGGAGAATCCACTAAAATCTGGAATAATGGTAGATCTAATGCTTTTTTCAATATTATACTTTGACTAAAAATCTCTTTAATTTGAATTATTAAATTATAACAAAGTTGTTATATGTTCTATCAACATTTGTTCATAAAACGGATTATTTCAAGTCTCCACAAACAAGTGATAAGGGTCATGCCATGGATATTCTCTTAGATAATGTAGTGCATGGGAAAGGGGTGAGAAGGCGGCGGTCGACTCGGCCGTAAATGCTTGGTCGCGTTACATCCCTGACGTTCGCTGCGGCATCGCCGTTTTGGTGGCTTGTCGCGAATTCAACGGCCGCCGTCAATGGAGGTCAAGCATTTACGGACGATATCGAGCGGCACCAAAACGTCGAACGTCAGAAATATAAAACGCCACGTAACAGTCTTAATCATTTATTATCGATATCGCGATCGTCGGCCTTGCCGCCCGCCAGCCACGCGTCCAGCGTGCCGTTGCGGCGGCGGGTCGTGCCCTCGCGCTCTTTGTCGTCGAGCGTCCAAAGATTAATATGCACCGTGCCGCGAGAACGCGTGCGCGGCGCACCACCGGGCGGGGACGGCGGCGGCGAGGGCGGCGGCGGCGGCGGAGGCGGAGGCGGCGCTGTTTGGGCTGCGCCACGCTTTAGTCTTCGGCGGGCACGCACCTTGGTGCGCGCATCTTCGCCGCTATACGTTAGTGGCTCGTCGTCGGGTTCAGGGCGAGGCGAAGAGGGCGCTTCACACGTATCGGGGCCGTCGCGCAACGCGGCTCGCGCCTTCTCCCAGTCACGCAGCTGACGGCGCATGTTTTCCAGGGCAGTGCGCTCAGCCTCCGACGCTGCCTCGCCACTCTCCACCACACGCATCGCGTACAACTCCACGGGACTTAGCTACACATAACATTTACATTACTACACGAGCCATGGAAAATATTACAATATGCTGACTTTATTGCACTAGGCTCACTCATTCAATATATATAAAAAGTATTTTTTACATCGCAGTGAGATAATCGCACAACTTTAATAATAACCCTAAACTAATAAATTAAATAACCTTGAATTAACCAACTACAAGTGTTATAAATTGTATTCATCGTTAACTTCTTCGTCAACAAAATTATTAGATTGTTGTAATTTTAGAATTTTAAACCTCAATATCTCGAAAACTGTCGAAATAAGTTGTTTATATAGGCTTGTTCAGACTAGCATTGCATTAAAAAACACAATTTGCCGATAGCGATCCGTATTTTCATAAAGCTATGAGCGCTAAAAGTTAAGCGCTTTTGGCGATCATCTCATAAATGTTTAACTATACTTTTAATATTTTGAAAACTCGACCAGTGAACAGTGATAGGGACGTCCCGCCACGAGATGGACAGGCGGTCTCGGTAAGGTCGCGGGCAACCGCTGAATCCAGGTAGCTTATGATCGCAATAGGTGGGCGTCTTTGGGGAAGCTCTATGTCCTGCAGTGGACTTCGATAGGCTGATATGATGAACGATTTAGTATCATTAAAAATTTAACTTTTCTGTTCGTTCAGTGAAACGATGAGTGTGGCCAATTACCTGCTTCATGAGCGCAGCGCACTCGTCAGGCGCGTCGGGTGGCCCCTCGACGACCTCCTCCAGCGGCACGCTCTCGTCGAACTCGGCGAGGTCGCGATGCGCCTCAGCGCGAGCTGCAACCGCCGCCGCGGCGTCTGCTTCGTCCTCGCACGCTGCCAGCGCCGTTTCCAGTTCGCCGCTCTCGGCTGCGCTGCCGCTGCCTTCGAACAACTCCTGGATGTTGGCGTCGCGCAGATATGACGTCGTGAAGTGGCCATCTTCAATGGCGAGGTGGCCGAGAGCGCGCTTCTGTTCCGCTTTACGTAAGATGTTTTCTTCTACAGTGGCGGAGGTCACCAATCGGAACACGTGCACGTCGCGAGTTTGGCCGATGCGGTGGCACCGGTCCTGCGCTTGTGCATCCATCGTTGGGTTCCAATCTGAATCGTAGAAAACGACCGAATCGGCACCGGTAAGATTGAGACCAACACCGCCACTGCGCGTTGACAGGATGAAGGCGAAGATGCGGGGGTCGGTGTTAAATCGGTCGACGAGCGGCTGGCGCAGGTCGACCCGCGTGGCGCCATCCAGCCGCAGGTACGTGTGGCCGTGCATCGACAAAAACGCCTCGAGCACATCAAGTACGCGCGTCATCTGCGTGAAGATAAGGACCCGATGCGCACCCGCCTTCAGCCGCCTCAGCAGCACGTCGAGCGTCTGCAGCTTGCCGCAGTCGTACTGTAGCAGACGCGGGTGCGGAAAAGCGACGGCCTGCCGCTGCGAGGGCGCGTGGAGGAGGGTGAGCGCGCGTCGCAGCGGTTTGACGAGGCCCCGCTCTAGCGAAGCTGCGCAGCGGCGCCAGGCTCGTGCTCCATCACCTGAGCCACACGCTAGCGTAGGTGGCTCCGCTCGACACGCAGCCCAGCACACGCTGAATCTGCATTCACAAAACATTTTAAGTACATCAGACTTCTTTGGACTAAGATCAATCTGTGGATGCTAATTTTATATATAGGCGAGCTTAGCAGAGCTTAGTTGTACTAATATTATTCGATAAGATCGTCTATTTACTAAACAGAAAATCTGACTATATAACTAAATATTACATACTATACCAACTGTTATAGAAAGGAAGAAAAAATAATGAAAAGTGCAAATCCTTACCGATCGATGATTTCGTGGAGCTCTAAAAGTACATCATCGATGGTTCTAGGCGAGAGCAGCGACGGCGGAGGAGCCACGCTGAGCGCGGCGCGCAAATCGGCGCCAAATAGCGGCAGGCGCCAGCAGCGGCGTTCGTTCACGCGAGCCGCTCGCCTCATGCAACTCACTCGGTGCGCTTCCAGCCGTGCATTCGCCCCCACCCTCAGAGTGTCAGATACAGCGGCTGAGGCGTCGTTTGTGTCGCAAGAGCGCGGCTGCGCGGATAGCAACCGCGGAGGCTGTGGCGCAACAGCAGGCAGTCTTGAAGGTGGGGCGCGTGGCACGAGCCGCAAGTGAAGACGGAGGGCGGCAGGCGGAGGCCGCGGGGCCGTGGGCTCCGGCCTCTGGACTAGCTCTTCGATGAGACGGCGCGGCGGCGCGAGGTGACGGGCACGGTGCGCCGCAAACGCGTCCGCCGAGTGCAACTCGAGCGATGCGAGATCGCCGCCAAAGCGGGCGGCGTCGGCTCGCCTTGCCGCCACGGCGACCAGCAGGACGAGCGCGGGATATCGCTGCCGCAACGACGACAGATGCAGCGGCGAAGTGACGGGTCGTGGCTCAAAGAGGTCCGGGTGATTACAAACTTTGCGCAGCTGCATGAGCACGTTGATGACGCTGAGCAGGTTCCCCGAGGCGAGGCTTTCCTTGGTCTTGGCGCGGGACATGAAATCGTCGTAGAGGAAGCGCTGGCGCTTTGCTAGGCGGCAGAGCAACACGTGCTCGTGTTTACTCGGTAACTGGCGCTCGACGTCAGCTTTAAGCCTGCGCAAGAGGAAGGGACGGAGCACTTCGTGCAAACGACGCAGCAACGCATCGGAATGTCGCGATGCGCCACCTTCCGCGATGCCGGCGACGGGCGCGAACCATTCTCGGAATTCGGAGTGTGAGGCAAATACGCTGGGCATCAAGAAGTGCATCAGGGACCATAGCTCCAACAAACTGTTTTGCAGAGGTGTACCAGTCAAAAGTAGTCGCCTGCCGAACAAGATTAATATTAGTGGAATCGTGTGATGGACGGATAATAATCCACATTTAATGTTTTGTCATGTATTTTTTTTCTTGATAGAAATGGTGGCAGAGGAGCAGGAGGCTCACCTACGATATGCGGTCCTACGCCCACGGACACCCCAGCCCTTGCTGGGCCGCGGGTGCATTGCTAGCCTTTAAGGGACAGGTACGCTCTTTTTTTGAAGATCCCTAAATTGCTGATAGGTTAATTTTCATATATAATATAATTAATAATGGATAGTCTATATATAATTAAAATTAACCACTTGTTAATAAATTAAATTTCCGTCATTGTGAATTACCTTTCTGTCTGAAAATTAAGAAGCATTTGCCACCTTTGCGATTTGAAATTTTTGATATTCTGTGCTTCATCGAGTATTAAATACTTCCAGCGTTTTCTACGAAAACTCTGATGATCTTGAACAACTAGTTTGTAAGAGGTAATACACACATGAAAGGAGTTGGCTTTGGTCCAACCCACTCGTTTCAGCTTACGTTCCTTGATAGTGCCGTAATATGTAAGCAACTTGAAAGCCGGACACCATTTCTTGAACTCATACTCCCAATTGAGCACCAAAGATGTCGGGGCCACCACGAGGTGTGGCCCCCAATCGTGCCGCTCCAGCGCCAAATGGGCCAGGAGCGCAATAGTCTGAATAGTCTTTCCGAGTCCCATCTCGTCGGCAAGGATGCCGTTGAGGCGCCGCGCATGCATCGTGGCCAGCCAGTGCAGCCCAACTTGCTGGTACTCTCGCAGCGTATGCCTGAGCAGCCGCGGCACTGGAGTTCCCACAGCGGTCTCTGACAGCGTCGTGCCGGTAGGTTGCAGTGAAGCCGCCAGTGACGCTGCCGCCTCGACCTGTCCCTCGCCGTCTGCTTCATTCGTTTCGTCTGCAACCAGCTCCTCCAGCTGCGCTTGCTCCGACGTGCTTGATTCGGCGGAGCTAGAAATGGAACTCGATGCGTCATCGTCGTTATTATCTATGGAGGTGTTTTCCACAGCAGTAGTAGGACGCGAATAGCGGCGTAACAGCTCCTCCATGTCAAGATCGGCTTCGCAGCGCAAGGCGTCGAGCTCAGCGGCCGTCTCGTCTGGTCGCTCAGCGCGCTCCTGTTCATCGATGGTGCTCTCGTCATCGGCTGAGTCCTCGTCACCACCATAGTCAGAGGGCGGAGGCGAATGCGCGGGAAGGTAACCAACTGGCAGTAGCTCGCCGAGGTCAAGGTGAGACTCACGCCGCAACGCATCTAGCTCGCAGCGGTGGTCAGCAGGGTCATCGCGTTCGGCGGCAGCGATGGTCTCCTCGTCGTCGTCCGAGTCGCCACGGGGTTGAAACTCATCGTCAGAAGAGGGCCGTAAAGCCGGATGTAAATTAGCGGCCAGTTGGCGAGAGTAGCGCTCAGTGCGGTCGACTATATAGCTGAGCTGTTCGTCCAATGCTTGTTTGCGGGCACGTTCCACGCGCACTGACCGCTTCCACTCCACAACCTGCCGTTACAAAACTTTTATTATTCATTTGTAGTTACGTAGCCAAAAGCTGATGCGTGTTCGGCAACAGCCTTTGCGGCAATTATGTGACACTGTTAGTAATACACATTACTACTAAAATCTCTTACAAAAAAATAAATAACACTACAAAAACAAAAATAACTAACAAACAAAAACGGCGTTTCACGCTGACGCACTACAATTTCATTATTTAAATAAATAATAATAAATATTTGCTAGTAAATCTACAAAATAATAAGAGAACGGTATCTATGTAATTATAACACCTTTTCTACATTAGCCCAAAAAGTACGAATTTCTTTGGCTGCAAATGCAGCAATTTTTTTTAACTGTAACTCTTGCGCTTTTTCTGCTTTTTGTGCTGCTAAGGCTTTGTCTTGGAAATATTTCTGTACAGCTCTCGCACACTAGAATAAAAAAAAAGAATTTTAAAGCAATTTTCACTAATCTTTTTAATTAACTGTGCAGTGAATGATATGCAGTCTTAAAATTTATACATATATATCATAACATAAGCAGACTAAAAGCAATATTTATTTTGTTATTACTTTCTTAGCGGCCTGCTTTTTCCATTTTCGCTCGTGTGCAAAATCCTGTGCGAGCCACGCCATTTCTTCAAGTAGATAGTCCCAGTGAGTTTTGGGGCGCGGCGGTTCTAAGACTCGGGGAAGTCGACGCTCTGCCCACAAGCCGCCCCGCGCCAACGCCGCAACTCGTGCTGCGACTGCAGCCTCCGCTCGCGCTTTCTCTACCACCTCATCAGCACCTGCTCCAACAGTAGCCAAGGACTGCAACTCTGGCCCGCTCGGTTGAAACATTTCAGCGCCCACCTCGAGAGCGTATCCCGCCTCCGACCCATCGCTCACGCGTCGTGCGTCCACATATGCTGTAAGTGCAGGCGCAGGTGAACGCTTACGCCATGCCACATAGTCTATCATATTACCACCTGCCTCCAGAAAATATTGCTCTTTTAGTTGCTCCGTCGACCTGCAATTTATTTAATTCGCATTATCATATTATGCCAACACGATATTGTTATGTTTGCCTACTATGTATTCGTATCTCACCTTTCCCTTAAGTTTTTCAATCGTAGGAGCTTGTATTCGAGTATCCGTTTGCGTAACGCAGAAGCGTCTTCAGTAAGAGTTAACTTAGGCCGTTTATGAGGAGGTTCTTCTATGTGATCTGGCGCCGAGCCATTGAGCGGGGCGGCCGCGCCTGGCACACCGCCGCCCACGGTCTCACTGCGCTCCACACCCTGCCGATTTGATAAAAACTGAAGTTATTTATTGACTTTCGGAAATGTAGGTACGTTTTAATCGTTAAAAAAATATACCTAAGTACAGACAAAAAGTAACAGTCAAGAATACGTTCAGATAACATGCGTTCAACGCGCTAGTAACGCGCGCTAATTTTCGATAGTTTCACATGACACGCACTTGTCGGGCGTTGAACGCACGTTGCCGTAAGCGCTATGGCCTGTGGGTCGCTGGTCGAAGGTTGTCGCAGAACAGTTTTATTGGTGATTATATACCGGGTAATGAATGACGGTACAGAAAAGGTAGACATTGAGTGCACCCATCCATTTTGTCACACAAGCTAACTGAAATCCAGTACATAATTTGTATCTTATGTTAAAGATATTAAGACCCAAATTTTTATCTTCTTAAGAATAACTTCATCAGTTGACGACTAAATCTGGTAAACAATGAACTCGTAAGACATAGAAATTGTGTGCAATGTAGCTTTTCACCAAAAGAAAGTCTCTAATTACATCGAGGAACATTTTTGTTTTCAACTTGTAGAGGAAAAAAATTTAAAAGAAAAGAAGTGAGAAAACGTATTTTATTTTTACTCTCAGAATAACTACAATTCCGAATCACTGTTGGCAATTAGTTGGCGATCCCATTATTATAGTATAGCCATAAAGTGCCATTATTATTATTTGGCACACTAGATTGACAATGTAAAATACCTTCAACATTCATCTCGGATGATTTTTGGACAGCCTGATACGGAAAATCCTTAGAATATATCATTCCGCGTCGAAAGCGCGCGCTTTTGAACGGAAATAGAATGCTCTTAAGCGCGCGCTGACAACACTCGAGCGCTAGCTCAGCGCACGCCGCAGAGCCCGCGCTTTTACATTTGTACGGACTACGGCGTGAATAAAATGTATGCAGTATTGTAAACTCGCATTGAGAGTTTCTAATTTGAACGTGCCGTAATACAAATACTATTACATATTGATATTAATAACAGTAAATATTATGTAGGTATATCTCACTTCTTTCAGCTATATTAATCTTAAAATTAATTTCAAGTGTTGCGGTATAGATAGCCCCTAATATATAAACAGGATTTTTGCATATGAATTAAGATATTCCTAGAATTGTTGAAGGTGGTAAAATAATGAGCATAAAACAATGACTAAGTAAGAATTATTTATGATCATTCAAAACAATATCTTATAACATTAAATCAAAATAAATACATGGTGGTCTTGTTCTTTTAGAATGGTATAAGTAAGCCAGTGTTTTAAAGAAATAACATGTTATAGTATTAGTGTTTTCAATACAGTATGCAAGTTTCTAAACACCTCTTAACAAACAACCTTGATTATGAATACATGAACATGAAATTTGCCTTCACACTTGTCTTCTCTACCAATACCTGTTAAATGTAACTTTTTCAAATATAAGACTCAGAATTTTATATCAAAGAAACTTCTACTCTGTTATAGTTACTTATTTATATTATTAATTTAAAAGATCTGATAAACAATTTAACTTCCTTTTTCCAGATCTTACAATTAAGATTTTGTCAAACTAAATGTTAATAAGATTGACCAAGAACATATATAATTTTGAATGGTTATAATGTTAGGTTGAGTAGATATAAGATAAGGCTAAACTACGGATGGAACCTATGTATGGTATACACTCTACAGCATAAATAAATAATTTGTGTGCCTGAAACATAGTCTAGGGTACTACAATGATTAATTTGGTATGAGAAGACAAAGCATACATTGACAATATCAAAAAAATTCAGGATCAGTAATAAAAAATATCTCACCATGAGTAGCACAGTTGAGCCCAACAAAATCTACTGCACCAGGGCGGGCTCATAGCGCCCACCGACACTGCGGCATACCGAACACAATGCACTTATTAGTTACAACACTGCAGTTAAACACAAACAAACACATCACGAACCAATTCAAATAACAAAATCAGTAAAAATTGTGAGAATTTTATTATTGTAATAAGAACTTCTTTTTAGCACGTAATCGACAAAAGTTCCAACTAGTCCAGTTCATTTTATCTTGTTTCGTAATTTTTTCTTGTAAAACGTGCTATACAGGTACATATAAGATCATCATTGAATAGAAATTATATTTATATAAATAAGTGATTTTTGTCAACAAACCCGGCAGTAGCCATATTGAATTGAGCGAAGCGCAAACAGCATATTATAGAACAATCTAACACTATACACAGATTTTAATCGAGATAAAACTTATGTTTTAAGGCACATCAGTCGATAATAAAGATTGAAAAAAGTGTAAGACAATCTTATTAATTGTAATCTTTTATTATTTTTACTTAGATAAAAGCTATTCAAATTCTTTAATTTAAAAAAAGATATTTTTAACGCGAATCGTGTGGTCACGTGATCAGTATACGTTCATAGAACATTCAACATTAGGTACTAGAGATGCCACATATGCATCGATTCATCGGAAAATCGATTTTAAAGCCCCAAAATGATTATATTTAAAACGCTACCGACATTAGATTTTTATTATATAGGCAACAACCATAACTTTATTAAAATAATTAAATAACTGTGGCCGGTTCATATGTTAATTATTTGATATTATGGAAGGACCTTAAAAACGCCATGTTTGCTGATGGGGTTGAGGGTTGGCTGCTCCTAGAAAAGCAACTCTCTGAGAATTGTAGTTTAGAGATATTAAAGTAAAACTACTTTAAAAGTTGTTTTTTATATTATATGTGAAGATACTAAGTAACCAAATTAGGTCTTGTGTCGCTGCGGCACTTTACTCATGCGCTAGAGATTTAGCGAATTCGGTCACAATATTTGAGTTAATTCAAATCAAAACTAATAATCACTGAAATCTAACGTAGCTTCACTAAAATTGCTATTTTAGTTTAGGATAATTACTTTTTTACAGAAATAAGTAAAATAAATTTCTTATAAATTATAAAAATAGAAACAATAAGAACATGTAAAAACATTTTTTTTATATAGTATAGCGGACAAGGGTGCAGGTCGGTCTCCTATATAGAAGAGAACAATGCCACCCATGGACAATCACGCCACAGTCCGCGCATTGGTTGTATTTCGGGCTTTTTACGCGTTAAGCGGCACTTTTAAGGGCCCCCAATATCCTCACTCACTCAGCGAAACACAGTAGAAGTACCTACTACCTGTGGTATCATTTCGGACGAGCTGACCCAATTTGTGCGTCAGCATATGCTACAACATGGCTCTCCCACGGATGCGACAGTATTAAGACTCATCCGGCCACTGTCAAGCTTTTCTAGACACCACATAAATTATAACTGGACCAGGATTTGAACCCGATTCCTCTCGCTTTATGGTAGACTTTTAGAACCATTAAGCTACGAGGCATTAAAGTTTATCGTTTTTTATATTTCTTGTATGGTTTGGCATCTTACATTTTAGTGATACTTTA
>JAAAKR030000032.1:22449-37358 GCA_010014985.3 Delias pasithoe
TTACGTACAACGTACGTTATGTTGCTTAACATACATCCTAAAAACATACGTATCGAGTTAAAACGATTTTCTTTCAAGTCAGTTAAAGAAAATAACAAGTCCTAACGATTTAAATGTAAATTTGCAGCTATGTTCCAACATGAACAAGTGTGTTTGCAAGCGTGGCTGGACAGGACCGGACTGCTCGCAGCCCGACGCGCTCCCGCCGCTGCCCACCGCTTACGTCCCTGAAAACGCCACGAAGGCAGCCTACAATATGACCAAGAAGGAAACGCCGTATGGTGAGTCAAACCCAGTAACAGAGCAAGCATAAAAGTTATCAAAACATGATATTTACACGAATAAATTATATTAAAACACCTAACAGTACTAAATTAAAGTATTTTAATGTTTGAAAGATATTTTATTTTAACCGTTTTCTATTGAAATATTCAACAGAAGTTCTATTACGGTATTTCTAAGATAGCCAGCTCCTACATTTACTATTTCTACTCTTCTTTTACATACTATGTGCTCAATTTTTGATTTTTATCTATTTAAATTTATTTTACTGCTACTAATATGTTTTGCTTTGTACTTTTTCAGGTGCCTTCTTATGTCTGTCAATGTTAACTCTCTACTTATACTTTTAACTAAATAATGTATTAAATGGGCGTATATCTGAGCACGGCTCCACAAAAATATCACATAACAAGGTTTTGTGTGCGCGCCAAAATATAATTTGCATTATTTAAAATAAAACATTTGATGTGAATCCGTCTGTAACTCCTCTAAATTATATTTTTACGTGAAGTTATAGTTAGTTTATTAACATTGCCTAATTAATTGTTTTTCGCTGGAATGGCAGACGTACTCACGTAATGTCTTGGTGAATTGTGAAAGAAGGCTCGCGTATATGAGCGGTGTAGGGAGGCGCGTCGCGGCGGCAGCGCGGCCGACGTACTAACGCGCGGGACCCCTCTCTTGCAGGTGAACACGGCAGTAATAAGATGAGCACTATGACGATGGTGATATTGTTACTTGCCGTGGTGCTCTCCGTGTTCGTGGGGTTCGCCTGGATGGCGTACTGCTTCAGGTAACGGCCGGTAACTGGGTGTTGTGGCAATGTCGTCGCTCGTGCCTGTCTGTCGTGTCGTGTTTGTGAGCGGTCCCGCGGCTACGTCGGCCTCGAGCGTCGCGACCGCGCCGTCTCCGGGCGTTCACGCCACGCCGCTGCGCCGTTGTTCGGTAGCAAAGAGGAAAGAGATGGACAGTATGGCGTGGCCTCGCGAGGCCTCGCGTGGCGTGAGCGCTTGGGAGACGAGGCGGTCACGGCGCCGCCGACCCGCGTGTGACTAACCCTTCTCTTTGGGCGCAGAGAACTACCACGGCTCAAACACGGTATTCCTCGTGGCGGTGCTCATGTCTGTGGTAGGGGGGGTATTCATAGTATTTGCCCTGAGCGCTCTCTGCTACAGGTCAGTCGTAGTACACAAAAACTTCTCCCTGTGCCTAAGGTTAGTGAGCAGAAAACAGACCAAAGGTAGTCTTTATGGAGAAATTTACCGTCACCTTCGTATACTTGTATGTTTACTTAGACGTTAGCGTTGATGTTTCCGTTTATCGATGTCGACGATTGATTTGTTATTTTTGTTACTTGGACGTTGTTTGTCGTTTCTTTGTGGTCGTAGAGCTAGTTGCGGGTGGCGCGGCCCGACTGCGTTTGATCTGGCGTTCTGTGCGGCGGCCGCCTGCTGCATGCCGACCGGGCTTTCCACGTTGTACTCGAGTGACACCTCGACTCAAACCCTTAAGATTCTGGGCTCTTGGATGTATGCATTGGCTTATGTGAATTTGTGACTCGTTTTCGTTTCCTTTCTTGGTCGGAGCGAGTCGCCGGGCGCCGCTGACAGCGACCCGACGACCCAACTGCATCTACATCTTCCTACATCTCCATTAGTCTTATCG
This sequence comes from Delias pasithoe, assembly GCA_010014985.3. Lineage (NCBI taxonomy): Eukaryota > Metazoa > Arthropoda > Insecta > Lepidoptera > Pieridae > Delias > Delias pasithoe. The sequence goes on from JAAAKR030000032.1 coordinate 24,397, forward strand.
ATATTCCGTACTTTTGACTGATTATATCATTCATGTAGTGTCATATCCTAATACAGGAAGATTTAGATAGCTACTCTGATTTCACCAATCATTCACTTCCACTAAAGTCTAAATCTTTTGCACGTCCAGCGAATGTGCGATGCACGAATTCTTCTTTCAAGCAGCTGTCTATTTAGCTAGAACCGCCTAATGTTGTATTTAAGGAAAGACGTCGTTTCATTAAACCTACACATTACACAACTCGCTTTGGCGTTGATTGTCAACACTTCATACTGAGCATTACTTTTTGCGAACTGAGCTTTAATGAAGCGAATCTAATCACTTAAGCTAAGATCGATCTATTGATTATGTTTCCACATAACATTAATTCCCATGAGGAATGAAACGAAAAAATAAAGTTATTCTAAAATTGATAAGTTATAATTAAATTATAATATCCAAAAGCACCAGTTTTTTAAATCTACATTCTTTCCAATAAAATACAAAACAATAAAAGAGTAAAATGCTTATATTGCTGAATATTAACGTAAAACTATTTGATGTTGAATGAAAGTTGTCAATATTAGAAGATAGAAGAGATGTAGAAGTAATTACTCCAACATTTAATTACGAAAATGTCGTAGTGATATGTAATTAAGTTTCTTTTTACAGCAGTCAAGTGCGCCTGTCATTGCTAACTTTCATTCACACATACATTAGCCAATCGGAAACGAAAACATCGTTTTCAAAATTGCCCCAAAAACTGGAGGTGTTCTCGATTCCGTTATGATTAGACGACTCGATGTTGTAAACGTAATCGATTGATCTGAGTGTGCGTTCCTACGCCACGCCTGCACCAGGAAAAAGAGCACGCTGCCGAAATACGACCCTCCGTACGTCAAGAAACCTATCGCTAAAGGCTTCGCGGGTGGGTCCACCACTTCCAACAATTCGCAAGAGGATATCTCCATGGATGCTGGGAAGATACACTCTTTTAACAATACATTCAGGTGTGTAGCACAACTTATCTAGCTCTAGATGTTACCTTCTTCTTATCACACTGACCCCAAACTTTAACACCACTTTTCGCCACCACTTTACGTACTACTTATATCTGACATAATGATGTGATCCACGATCATTTCAGTACAGTATCCAATAATTTGGACGTAATATTTTTTTCCTAAATATTGATTAACGTATATGTGTTTCAGGAAGTAAAATTAACTAATTATATTATTTAATTTTTTTAAAGTGACGAACAGTTAAACCGTTTATATTTTCGAATCTAAGGCACATATTTCTTTTACCCCGTTATACCCTTTACTAAAGCTCTGTTTCCTCTTCTAATCGGATCTGGTGATCAAACAGAAACCTCCTAAGGTATGTCGATGCTTGGCGGGTGTTATGCCTCACAGCTCCAACTTTGATTCACACGATTTGATTTCCGCTTGTCCACACTCGCCTTATCGTCGGCTTGATGCAGCTTATGGTGTACATCGCCAACCAACCACACCCACACAATACGCGTTAAAGGACTCGCTTGTTTGGTGTTATTTTTCACTTTATAGAATTTATTTGCTCTAATGATTGGCAGTAACTTGCACAAACTAAATTTGTTACGAGCAAGTCACTCTATTTATAAATCCGTAGTTAGTAGATTAAGTATGGACTAGAAATGTGATGACGATACATCGAGGTTGACTTTAAACGAATTGGTCTAACACAAAAATGAAATGCGTACGATTGATCAAAATTGATTCAGCGCCGTTTGAACAACTTTTCCAAAATTTCTCAGCCGAGGTGACTCGCAGCGCGTAATCTTCAGACAAAACAATCACATGTCTGGAGCGGCCGCTGGCAGATTTCCGTGAGTTGCCATTAAACTAGTCTTCTATTAATCTGTAATTTAATAAAATCTTACTGTTCGTGGGAACGTCAATACATTATGAGGTTTCTTCTCCTCTAGTGCTAGTGACTAAAGAGTAATTGAATAGAAATAGCTTAACACTCTTCTTCGTTTACATAGTTACCACTATAGTTACTTACATAGTTTCCATGGCATGCGCGAAGTCCATTTTTGCTAATGCAATATAATAAATTGGCAGGACGATAAAAGAATATTTTTTCTCAGGGACCACAAACAAATGAAGCGCGTGCACTCTGGTAGCGAGGACGAACCAACACATTCTGGTAAGTAAAGGCACCGTACTACGTGTTACTTTCCAATTAATTATTCTGAAAATGATATCATTGTATTAAATATCTGATATTAGGATATGATATACTATATTATTTCAACATAAGCTTTGCATGCTACTAAGCTCAATCTTAGCATAACTTGATTCGTATTTAATTACTGCGAAAATTCAAATTTACATCCAGGTGAGGAAGATATAGCATTTATTGATGTCACTCCCGGTAATATGTCAAAGCTTCCGGAAAAGGGCATTTTAAAGAAACATGGCTATGGAGCCATAGACGGAAAAGATAAATGGGGAGATGACTCACAATCTGAACATCTTGAAGCAGGTTCCCAGTCAGATGGGCAAGAACCTTCGGGAGCAGTAGCTGATATGGAGTATAAATTTAAGGTATGATCACAATTATATTCTATTTATTAATATAAATCAAGAAACAAAACGATGTGATTTCTTCTCTTTCTAATAACATTATTTATCTAGTAAATACAACCGTTAGAAAAAACTCTGCTAGTAAAATAAAAATATTAAAGATCAAAAGGAATTTATGCTATGAAATTCTATTATAATTTAAGTTTATTTGATCCAACCTTATTATTCCAGGACCTAAACGGCTACCACGAGAATATAATTGAAGCTTTAAAAACAGCAGCAGCTCAACGGGCTACTTCGGGTGTTGCGGGTGGGTCGGGTGACCTGCGGGCTTTACAAGAATACGAATATAAGCGAGAAAGGGCACCCAGTGCTGAAAAGATACACGAGGCAGAGTTGAGGAGACAGCGAGGAGAAGACGAAGAGGAAGATCAGCGGCCTTGTGGACCTTACCGCATCAGGAACCTGGAGGATCTCATCCGACAACTGGAACATCACTCCAGCCGACACATGAGCCCTTCTGGCTCCGAAGATATTAGAATGTCAGAGACTGAAGCTGATAGACATTATAGAATTGAAGATGTGCCACCGTAAGCATCTTTCTAATTAATTTCTATTCAATTAAATAAAGAAAATTGTGAGCACACAGCGAAGTTTATCACATAAAATACTATGAATTACATATTTATCGATTATAAAACTAGCTTAATATTTCAAGGTAACTTAATAAATAATTTTTTTTCATTTAATTTTCTCAGTATTACGTTGACGGCTTTCAATCGCATTAAATTTTCTTATATCATGAGGAAGTTAATTTTGCTTTGTGTTTTTATACATATACTATAGAAGCTTAACAGCAAGCTCGTCAGTAACCGTTAATGTAAAATTGTGATTTGATGAAGGCGATCGGCCGATAGCCGATGCCGCGGGCGTCCGCCGTCGGGGGAAGAGGAGTCGCGGTTCAGCTACAGAGGCTTCCGTGGCAGCGGGCGTCATCACGCGGGCATGTTTGCGGGCGCGCCCGCCTCCAGTTTGCTCGTGCATGCGCACGCCACCCACGCGCCCCATGCACCGCACCGCGCTCCGCCAGACGATGACGCGCTCTACGAGACCGCTGACACGGAACGGCTCCGGGACGCGCCCGATAGTGAGAGGTACGCTCTCTTAACCTCCTTCCTACCTCAGTTAAACTAGCCGCCTCTTCGCATCCGACCCATTATCTAATGTGTCACACTAAATTCTACCTAATTGCCACGATAATAATAGTATTTATTACACGTACTTTAAACAATCAAGGAATACTTAGACATATAGAGTTGATGACCGACTTAAATTATACAATTTTGTTTACGAAATAACAATTGTAATCCTATTGTATTCTACCTCGTACACTAAACGATCATCACAGATTACCTTCACTCAAACCTTTCACTCATTATATTCTTACACTCGGTACTAACAGTACTCCACAATATTAAAACTATTTACATAGCTTAAAACGGGCTCCAATGTCTTATTACAAATTTATAGTAGCAGTAATTTAACTGATACGGAGAAAACTCCATTAAATATTTTTAAACAATCAATGAATTCGAACAAATTAACTTTATATAACCCTACTGTTTTAATGTTGTAGTAAATAATTGTCATTTCTCGTTGAAAGATTAAGCCGCAGATGTTAGCTTCAGAATTGGCTGATGCATAGGCCGTGGAGCCCGTCCGGTGCCAGAGAGCGCGCTCTCCGTTCCTGTTCTCTATCATTTTCTAGTGATGAATTTATTCAAGCTCAACAACAGTTAGCCCGGTGGGCGAGTGAAGAGACGGTGGCGGCGCGCGACTACTTCCCGTCGCCGGCCGGCAGCTCGGCCAGCGACCGCCCCGCCGCCTTCCCGGAGTACACCCACTGACCCCGCACTCTCAACACCGCTAGCGTAGGACGCACCTAGTGGACGCGCATGTGAATACGTATTAACCGTTAGATCGTCAAATGTACATATATCATAAAGTGCACGTTATGATATGACTGAGTATTTAGTTTAGCGTTACTCGCGGGGCGTGTGTCGCGGCGGCGTCACCCGCGGCGCGCTCTCTCTCCGATTGAACCCGTGCGCTTTATAAGTAAGGGCGCGCGGCGCGCGGCGCAGCCGCAACCGGATGTATGTCTAGGTTAAGTGAATCAATGTTCGATGGATGTAGTTGTAAGTGCGGTGCCGAGGTCCTTGACGCGTCGAGCTTGGCACTACTGACGATGAGCTCAACTATCCGCTACTTAGATAGGCGTTTAACAAATTACATTTATGTACACAAGCGAAGCTTTAATGTGTCATGAGTTTGTTGGATGAATAGCGTCGAAGCGAGAACTCGACGCCGCGACGTTTAGTCGTTTGGTCCGCGTCGTGCTCGGTTGGCGGCTCGTCGCTCGCCCGGGCACGAAGGGCAGCCGTCCCCGGAGAGCCAGTCTCAGTCACACCGCATCTTCTCTCCGACAAACAGCCCACTACGCGAGAATGAACATCGCTTAACACTCGACGCTGGGCGTTTGTTGCAGTTGTCCACTTCGTTTTGAATTCTGAAAGGCGTTAACGTCACTCTAGCAACTACGTAGTTTGAAATTCAGAGATCTCGAAACACCATGCACTCACTATAAAGTTTTTGTATCTAGTCTATTTGCGTACACATGTTCTAAATAGGTTACGTTAATGTGAATAAAAGTTATTTCGGATTTTATCAGAACGTATAATGTACATCTAATATCTATAATATTATTATAATTGTATCTATTAAATTTAACACGAATTTACTCAAACTTGTGGAAGATGTTGACGAGGCTAACTTTGACGTAGCGACGAGACTCTGCGTTTTTAAATATTAGAAGCGCGAAATAGTTTTAGGTCTACGCCATAAATCAAATACATATTACCACAACAAGTTATAGTTCGATTGTAGTGTTATGTCAAGTCAAATGAGTCAGATCGTGTCGTCAATGGAAGCCCCTATACGTTATAGTTTGTCTGGTTTATTTTATGGAAACAATTTAGGGCGTTGTGGTTTCATTCGCGTCTACGCTAGGTTAGGTGGCTACACCACAATGTAACTAGTAGTTAATAAAATTAAATCGATACATAGACATCAACAACTCGTTTTACTCCAATGAGGATAGATGGTCGTCGGTACCGCTGTTTTACAAAACAGTAAATAACAATAACCGTTGCATGCTCAAAACTAAGCATTGTAAGGCAGCTGTGCTAACGTATGTCGTTGCATATAGCAGCGATGTTCAGCCCGGTGGTCTCGTTTATAAGTAAATAATCTTTATTGATAATGGTTATAATGTCTAAGTCTAAATAGTTAAATATTAATTCGTACAGGGTAGTCGTAAATGCAATACTCTGTGACTGGGCGCGATACTCATTATTTATTATCTTTATTACGTAGTACAAGTGACAAGATATTGCATTTTAATTCAAATGTTGTTGAAAAATTCAATATTTATTATTAACAAAGCGTTGGAGCACACCTGTGAGGTTTGAGTTATAGTTATTAAATTCAAATGATGAATATTTGTATCACTTGTACACGTTCGCGTATAATATCTTTACATCGTCGAACGATTCGATGAGTCGCTGCACCAGTCGGCGTCGCGGGCGCGAATCTTTCGAAACTGCCGCGCGTGCGGTCGACACTTAAGACAGTGAAAATTAGTACTTATATATGAAAGGGTTAATTTACTATAGAACCGAAGTTCATTTTTATTGAAAATTCTGCTGTTAAGCCTTAAAATCCAAAACACTGCCAGAGACGGTGAGTTAATAATAGATAAGTATCGAGTAATTATTTGTAGACAAGAAGCTAAGAAATGTTTGGTCAAATGCTCAACTGCCCGTAAGTGTATTTATATAATAGTGCTTATAAATTATTTAAAATAGTAATCGATGTTTGTGTACACGAAAAGTAGACATCACCTACCTACTTTAGGTGGGGAGGAAATTAATCAGTGACTATTGGCGATAAGACTTGTACCTATATAAAATAACCATCAGCGTTGTTTAAATTTAGCCAGTTGACTATTTATGTATTAATATAAAGTACATTACGAACGTAAATTAATTACACTATGAACAACATTACCTACAGATCCCAGGCTTATACGGTAAGAATATCCAGCACACATTTAGCTCAAAGCTTTCATATGAATTTAAGGCGGTACCTTGTAAAAGAAAGCATAGATACTTTAATTCAGAAAAGTTGAATAAATTACAAATACCACTTTCCTTCTAACGCCTTAGAATCACAATATTTTTATTTAATAGCTTTACGTTAACGATAACGACCACAGAAGTACTAGGAGTAGTGATCGGTGGCCAAGGGGTAGGCAGGCAACGTAGTCTAATAGACACTTTACTGTGTTGAATCGACCGCACTCGCGAGTCGCGCGGGCCTAACAGGTCAATTGGCGGACGCCGCCGGCTACCGCCATTGCTCACGGCAGTCGCGGGTGCTACGGACTCAGGTGATTGTCTGTGCCCTTATTTTGTAAGTGTAAGTAGGTTATGGATGTTTGGATGTACGCACATATGTTGTATTCTCAAGTATTTCTATCTACACACAATGAGGTTGAAATCGTCTGTAAATTATTGTATGAACTACGTAAGAAGTAGAATTAATCTTAAATAATATCCTTGGTTCTCAGGGAAAAATTAAATAAATTTATAGCACTGACAGAATTTATTCATCGCACAATACCTTTGGTTTCTCCAGTCTTTAAATTATGAAGATGAGACACATATAATTGTTAAAATTTAAAATTATTTTATTACTTTTTATAGTTTAATATACAAAGCTTTAATATAATTTGTTACTAAGAAGAGAAGTTTCATTTAGTTTATTGTTATTAAAATAGTAATTAAAACATTTATTATACTAAAATGCTAACTATTAAAGTTGAACTTTAGGTTTTGTCTTAGTGACTAATGTAAGGTAATGTATGAATGATTACGTGAGTCCGTAGTACCTCCGCTACTGAATAACTGATCATGTGAATTTTACTGATAAGTGATATTATGTATTATAAAATACGAATTTTAAACGAAAAACGTTGAAACGTTATTATTTTCTTTTTATTTCATCCTTGTAAATATATTTGCTATATTATTTACTAAATGAATGTAACATAATATTATTAATGACCGAAAATAGATGAATACAAATTTTCATACTTGTATTATTTCTTCCTCCTCCTACTGTAAAATTAGTTACAACTTAAAAAATTCTCAAATAACATTTATATTATAATTTATAATTATATTGACACGTCGGAGCTCTCACTTTTTCTTCTTATAATAAATTTTGCAAAGTCGTCCTTCTCTGGATCGAAAGCGATAATTTTATCACATTGCGCGGTCGTAGCCGCCTGCTGAATCAACTCACCGTACGACTTCACTTCTTCCCGCTTCAATCCAACCATGTACTTGCGAGACTCCATCACCACGACTGCGTCGTCACGCGCCATCGACCAAACACTCGGTTTAATCCGAGACAACATATTGTGGCCAACAAAAACACCATGAAACAGACCTTGGAACTGAGGCTTGTGAGGGTAGTGCTCCAATGCAGAGAGTGAGAGGAAATGAACTTTGCCGTAGTCCACTTCAACGTACGTGTCACGGTCTTCACGCAAAATGAGCGGCACCTCGGGCCCGCATTCTGAGATCTTTGCATCTAGCTGACTCAACGTCACCATTCCCAAATTTTGTTGATTATCCAAATTAAACTTATTGACATCGAATGGTTGTCGGTACTCTAGCTCGTACAACATCCTTAGCATATTTCGTTCGGCAATATCTGTAGCTCGTTTGTAGTTAACGCCATGGGACGACTTCAGCATGTCTTTGTCGTCACAATCTAACCCGTACCCCAAATATGGTGAGGTCACCATGTCTCCAAGGTAGCCGCGATGCAGATATCTATCACCGCATTTGTATACGCCCGCTGCGAAACTTACGTTCGGTCTACAAACCTCTGTCTCTAGCCAAGTAAAAGCTATGCCATGCTCTCTGAAATGCTTATATTCTTGAAAACATATTTGGCTTGCAATATCCTTCATGCGCATGTGATAGTCCCAATCAAAAATTCCAGCTCTATTGTCGAATCTAACTCCGAGGCTATGGCGTAGTCGATGCTCCCATAATTCACAGGCATTAAATTGATTAGTATTGCCGGTGGTCCAAAAATTGAAAAGGTTCTCCATGTAATCGCGCTCTCGGTATTTCATCTGATCTATAGAGATGCTAGGAAGAAGACAGCTCATATATTCGGGGTTAGTAATCATGTTAACTAATTGACGAGCTTTTCCGTTCAAGTACCGAGAAGTGGATGGTCGTAGTAGAAGATTTCCATAAATTTCCAGGAAGCGTCTTGACTTTTCTAGTAAACCGCATTTTGTAGTTCGTTCCAATCCCAATGATAAGAGGAGAAGCTGACGTGCAACCAGTTCGGGACATCCATCGACAACGAACAAATTCATGTACCTTCTCTTGTGGCGATAAGCTTCAGCCAGTGTTTTGATGAGATGCCTCGCATCGCAACCTCCGATGATGAGAAAATTAAGCTCATAAGAATTCGCATCACCTTGTGTAATATACTCTTGTTGTAAATCCAACGCTGGACTGATGCCCCAGTACATTTCGCGTGTTTTTCGCTTGCCTCCCAGCACAGAAATGGCCACAACGTCAAACTCATAGATCCATAAACAATGTGCTAGTCGACCGTTATTGTAAATAGGGCGTTGCTAAGCGACGTGCTATTCTTGTTATATGTTACCTATTTACATATGAGATCCATGTATTTTATTTCTAAATAAATGTTATGCCTAATATTATGCAATTTGTTGTATTATTCATTATATGTATATATATACTCATACCAGTATATCAAAAATTAAATTCGATTTCTCTTTTTCTTTTATATTCCAATAATATAACGTGAATTTAATTGGAGTATAGTGAAAACTAAGAAACTGTTTCTAAAACACTGTCAATCTTACTTTTTATGTTATTTATTTCTATATCTAAGATATTTTGAACCCTTATACGAGTATAAGCATTAATCTAATTATATAAATATCTTTTAGTAGCTTTGAGCAGTGAAAATTTACTCAGAGAGTCGCTTGTGTCTTGCGCAGCAGAGTCACGTGTCAACATATTATATTATTACAGAAGTAATATACGTAATAAAACGTATTATATTATTTACGTTAGAGAAAAAATAAAGACCTTGCGAATGCTGTAAACATTGGTCTCTATTATGTTTTTTTAATATCAATATTATATATAACTAATAAGAACTAATTAGGTTGCATAATGTGCTCAACTAATAAAATAAACGTTTTGGTAAGATTAAAAGACAATGTAAACACTACCTTTTATTGCCTTTACTGCATAGTAAAATTGTCTTCAAAATACATGAACAATTATATAAGTACGACACTCATCTCAAATACTTCTCACTTATATACATATAGCAAAGTCGTTATTTAAAAGTTTGGTATGTTGTGATGATTTATACAACTTAGATTTACAATACTATACTTTAGATTTACAATTTACTTATATTTCCATAAATGTAATATGTATTTACTTTATCGAAATAAATAATTAACTTATTGTGAGTGAAGAAATAGTGTATCCGACGACCATATTTATCTATCTCTAATGGAATATTTCAGCTTACTATTATATAGTAATTCGTAAAAGATGACACATTTAATACATAAGCTTACATTTACCGTCTATAATTATGATTTTTTTATTCCACAACATTTCTTCAACTACGTACACACGTGACATCATAAGACTCATTATGTTTACGTTTATAATTATAATGGGGTTATAATTTGGTGTTTTTACTCAAAATATATTTTTTTAAATATACCAGTTTTTTGACACTAAAATAAACCAGCCTCTAACATATTGGTCACTTACGCTCTGGTTGATGAAAGGTTTTCTCAGATTCAATTTATTTAAATAAACATTCATCCCTATTTTTATATATATATATATATATATATGCAAAAATAGATTTTGAATTTTATCGCCTCTCAACCTAACATTTGCAAATCTAAGAAATGTGAACCAATTTTTAGTTTCTCTTCTACAGTGACCATCGCTAAATTTACATCTACAATGTAAAATAATTTATTCACTAACAATTAAGCATTTATATAAAATTAGATAATAAATAATTAATAATGAACACTAAATACAAAACAGTAGCGGCTGCAATTTTCCAAGGCTTAATTATTTTTATTTATCACGTCTTGATAGAGCTTTTGTTCCTTATAATTAGAAAACCAATAAAGGTTAATAAATATAGCACAATTTAACAAAATTCTTTACGAATCAATGGGAACAATGATTCAATAAATGTTTATTTCTTCAATCAATTTTCACTGCTAACCACCACTGCTATAAAGACTAGAAGAATCGAGCGTTTACCATGCTCAAAGCGGGCACAACTAATACTATATTTGGAAGGAATCATAGCTACCCTGGTACCAGCCTTTTTTGGGCTTTATTTGCGATCTTCGTCAAGAAAACATCGAGTCATCCGGAGTAGACAACGATTTAGGCTTCGAAACTTTCGTCTCTATCGTAGTACTTGTGTTTGGCCTCCAACCAGTACTTCGATTAGAATAGGACGAAGAGGTCACGGGCACCTTTCTAGTCTGCTTTATCTTCAATTTATTGAACCATAGATCGCGTGTCTTTTTATTTCCTACCACGAAGAAAACAAAAAGTATAAAACCTTGATACGACGCAGTCAACGTAAACAAATACGCGGCCACAATGTTCGCGGCGAAGAGGCCGAACAGCCAAGGCAGCCCGAACAGAAACACCAATAGGCAGCTGACAGTTGCGCAACGCAGCGCTTCATTTGTATCGCCGTGTCGTTGGATTCTTCGGGATGCAAACACAGAGCGAACTATTAGGATAAATAGTGTCCAGTTTACTAAAATCACTACGCATATGGGCGCATAGACCGTTACCCATAGACCTACACCGGAAGGATAACAGAAGGCTCCGCTCGAGATTTTTTCTTCAAATCGTCCCACGTATGACTGCGGGGCAACTGAAAGAAGAATGCCGACTATCGCGCATGGCGTGCCCCAAGAGAATACAGAAGCTCGTAATAATTTATGGGAAGCGTCCCTGGTGAAGACTAGGACTAAACGCCGGTATGACAATACCGCGGCAACCAACATCCAACAGAACGAAGCCAACACCGAATAGTGTAAAGCGACACCTATCAACATGCAGGGAATGCTATACGTAGTAAATCGTGCAAAGACAATGACGATAAACATCAAAGCCATAAAGAATATCGCAACACAGAGTTGGAGCCAGATCTTGTTGCTGAAATCCCGTCGCCAGGATCTGAACAAGATGGCAGTGACTGCAACCAGAGACAAACCAAATAACGAAAGGGAACAACCGATAACTGTGATCGTTTCGAGGGCGTTTTCATGATTTTCTGAAAAAACATCCTTAGGAATTAGAATTTCTGCAAAGTGAGTGAGATGTGTGCACCGGCAAGTATCCAAAACCCCTTGTCCTGTTGTTGGAATGAAAGTGCAGCCATCTTGACACCAGGAGCCGGACCCGTCGTCCAGAAACTTCCAGTACCCGCAACTTCGACTTTGATTTCTACTTATATTGGATGATATTGGACTAAGATGTATGTCAATGACCTGAAAAGTTAAAGACATGTGCTATAAAAACTTTATTTTATTCCAAAACATTCGTTTTGTATTTATTTTTTTAACAATACAGTTTTGTATGAACTAATTAGTAAGTTTAATTTTACCGCGCTTTGGTTGTGTTGCCACACAACCAAAGCGCGGACTGTAGCGCCGTTATCCAAAGAGTTGCGGTGTTCTCTTACCATGCAGAAAAGCCACCTGCTCCGTTACCTTTATTTCATTCCTACAAATAAAATATTGCTAAACGAACCTCTCCATTTGTAAATTGAGTGACATTTTCCACTCTGATACTAAGCACTCTGCTGTTGACCGCATGCACATCGCTGTTCTGGAAGGCTTTGTCATTCCTAAACACAACAAAACTGACCCGTCGCATCGCATCCGAGACAGAACCTGGTAACACCACTACGACTTCATTCTCACCTTTTTGAAGAGATGTCTGATTTGGATCATCTGAAAAATTAATTATGGAAAAATATCAATTGTAGATAAATTTCGTTGCGTAAAATAAATAACTATTGCTCCGTCTTTAACAAGCTATTGTCAAATTTTAAAATAAATATTGCACATAACACCACAGTTACTTATGAATATCTTGAAACTGGAGTTACACATATACTGTACTCGAACATGCCCAGATCTGAGAGGAGAAG
>JAAAKR030000032.1:43015-58517 GCA_010014985.3 Delias pasithoe
GATTTCAGTTGCTGGCACAGTTATGACAATTTCTCAAATTAAAGGTTTAGAAAAGGCTGTAATATTTAAAAACAAACTACTTCTATGAAACAATTATATTTTAATGAAAAGCGACACTTAGAAAGGGGTTTGTGAACAAATTAGTGAGAAATTAATTATTACAATTAATTTTTTATATATTTTACCTAAAAGGCACATAAGCAAATTTTTTTCCACTACGTCGCTTTATAGTACCTACCAGGCTTGCGTTTTGTTTATTAAAAATCAATTATAATAAATAGATTTTTTTCTAACCATAGCTGTACCAATCCATATGTCTTGTTTTGTTAGAAGTAGAAACTGCAGGCTATTATTTTCATTAAAGCTCATATCAAGAACACCATCACAAGGTATATCAACATCAAGTGTAGCTAAAACAATATATTGAATTTAATCAAATTTTAAATCATATAATAAATATCACGAATAGCTTTGCTACTAAATTCAGTTTTGTTTATTTAGCAAAAAATATAAATTACCATGGGGTACGTCTAGGCCATACGACCAAATCCACCAATGTAATACAGCTGAATCAGTGTAAGCCAACGTCAATAGATATTTAGCATCCGCGCTAAGAGATATCTTTGCTAGTTTGCTGCTACCGTGAGGTGAAAACAACGTTTTCTGAGGATATAAATCGCTAGAATCCCATATTATTATAATATTCTCCGGTCCCGAATCACCAGTAACCAGCCATTTTCCCTGAGCGTCAGTTGCTAAGAAAAGAACCACGTGTCTCTGAAATATATATGTTATAAAAAATTGTCATAATAAAACACAACAAGACTGGAGAAAGAACGTAAATTAACACCGATCAATATTTAAGAAAGTACCTATATCTTTTGATAAAGTCTTATTACTTTATCAAAAGTTGGATTGTATTAGAATCAATTGTTTAATTTATTATCAAGACTGAATAAAATTATTACATGTCCCTGTAGTATACGCATTTGTCCTCTCTCCCAGTCATACATAACGGCGCAATTTCCTGCTGCGTAAAATATTTCACATTTGTCGCTATCCTTTAAGTTGATTACACCCGCTCTTGGATTGTAACCGTAAATCCAACGAATGTTCTGTAAGTAATAATAATATATTTATTTTAACATTCTATTAATAATAAATATTATAAAAACAATTCTATGATTTACTAACAAAGGATGCTGGCTTGTAGTTATATTCCCCAAATTCAGCATGCTTCCGTATTTGTGAAAGAGAGATACTGTATAGCTTTCGCAAATCTCCTTCGCTTACTCTAGTTCTTAAGTTTTGTAGCGAGTGAAACTTTTCAAATTGTTTTGTCCCCTCCATATTTATACAATTACATAAAATAATAAGACAACTTGTGCATTGAGGCGATCCATGACATAAAATGACAACTATTTAGAAAATGCATTGAAAATGCCAAATAGCTGAAGAAACAGTCAATAGTTGAGACGAAGTAGGTCATTATTTTTTAACCAACCATTAAAAAAACGAAACGTATCAATCAATTGACTAACAATGTTTTATTTTTGTTACTGATTCTATTTAGTCTCCATTTATTGTAAAGATTTGACGATTTTTATCCGGCATACGCAAGGCCATGCTGATCTTCTCTGTATCATTCCAATTTCAGTATATACGAGTATACTGCCGAAACGACTACCTCTTAGCCCGCGTTAAGGTGTATAGGCTACTGGCCAACAGTGAAATTCCTAAAAAAATATCCCATATAAGCATTGTCTTCATTTAAACGTTGTGTTGTCATTATTCTTGCCGCAGTTGATCTAATGCTAGGCTTTCTATGTCGTGAGCTATAGATAGAGCCACTACAAATAAGGACGTGATCGTTTAAAATTTAAACTTTAAGTCATGTTTTCTCATAACTTAAGCCTATTATTGGATTTTACTTATTTTTTGAACCTGTAACAATTATTGAACACCAAACCCTGCACGCTCTTTGTTAACTAAAGCATTGTATGTGCAGATAAAGTCTACACGCATTATTCATGTCCGGCCGGGCGTTTACATCAATAGTTGTAATATAACTTTATCACATGTCAAAGTTCAAGTTTTGTTCGTCTGTCGTCATTTAGTGTCTTGATCACGATGAACAAATACGTCGTACTTTATCTTCTCTATTCAGTGACTTGTCATAGCGTATTTCCAGAGGAGCTTACAGTTTTATCCGTGGTAGCTACTTTTGTTTTGCTTTAGTGACTTATTTGTTTAGTAAATTTGATATATAGTGAACCTTATTTATCTTCGTTGATACGTTCATACGAATTAACTATTATAATATTAATATTGAACCTTAACTATTGAAGCGATTTAGGTGAAATCTGATAACTATAGACTAAATGATGAAAGAGTATATAGGGCACCTTTTATTGAGACAACACACTCTAGGCTAATAAGGCTGTTATGATTTATGTATATCGAAGTGATTTATAATTTATAAAAATACATACAGAATACACATGGAAATATATTTCATTATTTTTTTCAACATTTAACATGTAATATTTTATTAATACAGCAAGAATTTTTGACGAAATATGGGTATCTTCCCGAGAGAGTTAAAGGATTTGATTACACATATACAAAGACGGCGATAGCAGATGGTGTAAGAAAGATGCAAGCCTTCGCAGGACTGCCACAGACGGGCGAAATTGATCACGAAACGGAAAAGGTTAGATTCATGTTGGCTTTGTCAAATTATGTAAGAGATTAATTCACACAGAAAAGAATATATACATTTATTTGGTTAAATAAATTTCATAAAAAAATTGTTTCAGCTTTTTAAACAGAAACGATGTGGCGTTAAAGATGTCGATTCAAGGGAATCTTCAAATCGAAACAAAAGATATATCATACAACAAGGCTGGGATAAGAAAACTATCACTTACAGGTCCATAATTAAACTGCTGTATAGTATTTTATGGTCACATAAATCCTATTGTTATGATAAACTACATTTATAAATGTAACCCTATTAAGAAAAGCTTCGCATTATCAATGATGATGGAAAAAAATTCTAGTGTTCTGAATGGAACCAGCACTCTCGAAAAATCTCGAGTAGAGTCTTTGATGATTGCGGGTCTTGCTGTGTGGGCTCCACACGGAGATCTGGTCTTCCTCCAACAGGATACCAAGCCAGATATTCAAGTTTCTTTTGTCAGCAGAGACCATGGTGATGGGTGAGAGTTGAAATTTGTTAAGAATTAGAAAAACTAGTTTCGTCATAATTATTTTTATAGAACTGTTCTAATGTTAATTTCTATATTTGAAAGTAATAAATTTAGTTATCAACGGTGAAATTAATTGGTCTCATAAACAACTTAACAGTGAAATCACAACCACATTTTAATGCAGATTTCCATTTGACGGTCCAGGCCGCGTGGTGGCCCATGCGTTCCCCCCGCCTCACGGTGCGATGCACTTTGACGACGACGAGCTCTGGGGTGATAGCCCTGACGAGGAAGACGAAGATGTGACCGACTTCTTTGCTGTCGCAGTACATGAAATAGGTCACGCCTTAGGGCTGTCGCATTCGAATGTAAAAGCATCAGTGATGTATCCGTACTACCAAGTACCTGTGGAGAAGTTGCATGAAGACGATATATTGGGCATGAGGGAGTTATATTGTAAGTTTAAGACATAAAAATACTAGATAGATCTTATATTTTTACAGATCACATAGGACAGATACCTGACAAATATATATTTTTCACCTTCAGTAACAAATATTGACTCGAGAGAGAGTCCAGAGGAAACTACAGAAGCCTCTCATTCTTCGGTAGTCCCTCACTTTACAAAAGCCGACTTTGACGAAGATGACATTCCTGACCTTTGCTTTACATACTACGATACAATACAAGTGATACAAGGAAATATATTTGTTTTTGAAGAAGAGGTACTACATTCAATCTATAAAATAGAACATTCATCCGGCAGATTTAGCACTTTGACCTGATTCATTTTGATGATATTATTCGATTTCTTTACATTTATGCTTCTGGAAATACATTCATCGTATTTTTAAAAATATCACGTCATTCCTATCGCAAACTTTTATAAAAGTATTAAATGTAATATACTGATTCAGATGATATTAATTTCAAATTTAATAATTTTAGTGGATGTGGGTATTGTCGGAGAGGAAACAAATAAAAGAAGGATATCCTAAAAGGTTTCATGACGTGTTCATAGGGTTACCTAAATATATTAATGTAATAAAAACCATTTATGAGAAACGGAATGGACATATTGTAATATTTTGGAGTAAGTTTATTAGAATCTCTTCTTCGTTACGCCAGGGATATTATATTATATTAAAATATATCCACTCTAAATACATAATGACCAAGATACTATGTCCTCCATGCATTTACATAGATTTATATAAACAACCTCCTTAAATATCAATTCGGCTTGTATTTATACATTTTGGATTTGTTGTCTTTTTACTTATAGCATTAGAACTTTATATGAGGTCAGTCGATTTATTTTGATAAAAAAAATAATAATATAGCAACATACTCAATAAATTATTATTACAACAAAGTATCATGTAGTTTTAGGTAAAATAGTCATATCTAATAAGTAGGTAGTACATATATGTATATTCAAATATTGAAGGAATTATAAATCAGCGACTGTTTAACACAATTGCAGGCCGCAATTACTGGGAATTTAGCTCTCGCTTTCGTTTAATAAAACGCGGCAGAATAACTGAATACTTGATCCCATCCACTGAGTTGACGTCAGTGTTCATATCAAACTACAACAACAGAACCTATCTTTTTGAAGAAGAGAGGTTCTGGCGTTTCAACGAGGATACGGAAAAGATGGACAAAGGCTATCCAAAGATGATGTCTGCTTGGAGAAAGGTCCCATCGCCAATCAACGCTGCTATTGTTTGGAAAGGAGGTAAATGCCACATACTATACTTTTTATTTGTTTATATTATGTATAAAAAAGTCAATTGAATAGCTTTGTACCTGCTGCACCGTTTACTATTATATCTACCTACTTCATAATGGTGTTTGTGAAATTTCAGATACGTTTTTCTTCCAAGGACCACGCTTCTGGCGATTTGATAACCGATTAATACAAGCGCACGAGTATTACCCACTACCTACAGCGCAAATATGGTTCCCCTGTGAACCAACCCCAGAAATGGAAAGATATCTATCTAACGAAGAACCATAGAAAATCATAACCTACAATTTTTGAAGATGAATATGAATGGAAGATTTAAACATGTAAATTACAAATAAAATCACCTAACGAGTTCAAAACTGTTCTTCCGGCGTTTAAAATATGGATTTTTTTTACTACATATATATGGTGAATATGGTGTAATAGTTAAAAAAGAATATTGCTGCTAGGCTCATTTAGAAAATTAATTCACTGTTCGATTAATACAATTCATTTAAAAAATATCACTTTATTAATAATTACAATAAAATCACATTAATATACCAAACGATCAGCGGTGTGTGTACAACGGAATGTACTAACCAATAAAACAATAATACTGTGTAGAGTTAATAATTTTTTTGCGAAATTTGTAATTAAGTCTTGTGACCAATAATGAAAAGGCTTTTGCACAGATTGAAGCTGTTTCAACAACGAATAGTTCTTGTTATCATTTTTGCAATGTAAACAACTACCAACCGATTTCTCGAAATATGGTGGTTAGTTAAAGAAACTATACGCTAACATTACGCAGAGTTACTTCCAATGCTTACCGAGGTACTAAACAAATACAGCAATAATGAAAATTACATTTGGTTTAAACAAATATTTTGTATTTAACGAATAAAAACCTTGATATAACCCTTGAGGAATTTTCTGTAAAATCATTTAAATTACTTAATTTATAAATTTTCACAGCAAACATTAAAGGACCTATTTTGATTTGTCCAAGGATTGGACTATGATTGTGCACAGTGATTTATTGAAAACAGACACGGAAGTGATTAACGTTAAGTAGTTATTGTTAATGAAGAAGGAAAATACTTATTGTTTTTCACATATTAATCGATAATTACTGTGCTCTTGTACTAACCCCCGGGGCTTGATAAGTGACATTTAAGCAAGGAGTGCATCTCCGTCAACAATTTTGTAAGTGATTTAACTGCAGCAGGAAGCGGGGTTGGGGTCTTTGCCAGAGCGCTTCGTGATGTTAAGGCGGGTAAACTCTTCGGCCACGGTCGGGTGAATACCCACAGTGTTCAATAGTTGCTCCATTGTTATGCCACATCTGAAAATATTCAACGAAAGTACTATATTATTGTAAATAGAAATGTTTCCCTAATAGAATTTGAACGTGAGGATTGGTGCGATTTCTAATTATATTATATGTTAAATCTTATTGTCATGTTTAAGTGCAAAACCAGGTCTATTGCAAATCTATGTTACCAAAGTAAAACTTGCGACGATGTACAGTTAACAATAGCTGTTTCTTAATATACTTGTTAAGATGGACAAATTTTTTGACAATTGGACTAATTATGCTAACAGGTACCCTGGATGCAGGTTTTTCCATAAGATCACAGCAATTACTTTAAAATCATTTATTTTATCCGCATTTTTAGGAAGAATGGGATTAGATGCCATTATGCTAAGTCGCTAAAGTCAATATAAAAATAAGATTGGCTCGATAAGATTACCCCAGGGCCATTAAGCGTAATAATGATGTTCAATAAAAGCTATAAGTAAATCGAAGAAGTGTAAATTTAATATTATTTTAACTCAATCATTACGCTTAGGTTTATTTAATTTAAGATCTTACTTAACGGCGGCAGCGAAGCCCTGAATAACCTCCCCGGCGACGGGACCTACAAAGTGGAGCCCCAGAATTCGTTGGGGCGCTTCTCGAAGGGCCACGGCCTTCAAATAACAGTTGCGAATGTTACGCTGAGGAATGAAAAACTCTGTAGGTTTGTAATAGGCATGGTACACTTCGAGATTGTCTGTGCCATATCTGAAATAATGCATAGTAGATAAGTATTTATTTAATTAGACCTCACAGGAGTTCTGCACCTAATACACCTTCAGCCAGGATTTAAAGTAAATATAAAAGTTTACTGAGTTTACCTTTGCCCTGCAGTCTCCTCGCTAAGTCCCACGCAGCCGTACTCGAGCGGGGTGAATATCGTGGTTGCCACATTGTCGTAGTCCATCAGCTGACTGGCCCCAGCAAATATTCTCCTGGCAAGAAGTCTCCCGGCGTGGATGGCCACTGGAGTCAGCTCAGGTCGGCCCTCCAACACGTCTCCAACCGCGTATATATGCGCTATATTCGTCTGCTCCGTCTCGGCACTAACTTTGCCGTTGCTTGATAAAGTCTGTGATATTATTTAATATCTTTTACTAAAATATACCTTATAATTGAAATTAATACGTTGTTTAGTTACGGTTGTTGTTTCTCTATAAAATCAAGGTATTAAATTCATATTTTACGCACTTAAACTAAAATACTTGACTTGTTATAAGAGACACTTACTACAACTCCAGCTGCTTCCAAGTTAAGTTGTTTAGTGAGCGCATAGCGTCCAGTAGCCATTAGAACCGTATCAAAAACATCTTCGCTTCTGAAATTATGTTAACCGATTAATACTAAGGAAATTATCATTCAAATGCACCTAAAAAGGCAAATCCTCGATGTTAATTTTCAACCCAAATAAATGTTCGAGACCACGTGCATACAATTTATAAATTCTATTTAAACCGGGAATCAAACGCGAGTATAATCGCATCATGGTATCTCACAAGACTGGTCGGCCATGCCTGTCTAGCTTTTAGATTTGTACTACGCCTCAAAAATTAAGTTTTAACTGAGATGAGAAAAAACTCCATGGGAGTTAAGATCAGCTGTCATCTATATAAATAACTCACTGTTCCTGTGTCTCTGTGTTCAGCCATTTAGCTTTAAGCTGTCCAGATTCAAGTTTCTCAACAGAAACTGGAATGCACTTGTGGTGGAACTGTATACCCTTCATCTCCATCTCATTGGTGACCATCGAAGCCATCTGCTGATCAAATCCACGCAGAGGCACCGAACGAATCAACACTGTCGCCGGGTAACCCAACGAGTTGAGGAAGCCGGCACATTCAAGTCCAATGTCTGTAATATTTTTGGAAATTTTAGTTTACGGAATTATTCACTCGTACTTCACGTGAGTTTCATTAATCATGCTACTATTTTTTGCTAATATAAAATAAAAACAATGTTAAAACGTGATCATGTTTTAGACAGTCTTGCCCTACTACTCAAATTGGTGTTTGTTTTTATACAAAATGTTTACTTACAGCCAGCGCCGACTACTAGCGTTTTGCCGGGCGGGTGCCCCAAGCTAAATATATCGTCGCTGCTTATACAGTGCTCCTCTGCACCTGGGATGTCTGGATAATGGGGCCTACCACCCACCGCTATTACAATATTCTTCGCAGTCAACTCCTTCTTGCTGCCATTCTTTAATGTCGCGACAATGGTGTGCGAATCTTTAAACTCGCCTAAACCATTGATGTAATCAATTTTCTTGTCCCGAAGGTCTACCCTGGTCACCCAGTTAACGGATTTTATATGATTCTGAACAGATTCCGTAAGTGCTGCCCAGTTTATTTTGATCTGATCCAAAGCTGGGATCTGCCAGCCATAAGAAACGGCTTCCTGAAACGAAAATTAAATATATCCCAAGTTTTATTTTTCATTTCCAAGCCTATCAGTCTATTTGATATAATATCAGGTTTTAGATTAATTATAGAGACCGATTAAATGTTTCATGTATTAGCGATAAGGTCACCTGTTGTTCTTCTAAATACCTTTTGTTTTAGTTAATAACTATTTTAAATAGAAATTTGTAGATATAGATAGAAAACTACACTGCAATTATTAAACGAAAACAGAGTGAAGTCATAAACCAATTTTTTTTGTGACATAAAGATAATTATTGTATTGAAAATAAAATAATGAATCTATTATCTTATTAATTTTTATTTATATAAACTTATACATCAGGTTGTTAACGTTATAACGTCTCTACAATAAGAACCCAGAAAGAATTCAAATTGTAAATAATTTTTTTCAAAAAATGTTAAAGAACGTTTGTGTAGCAAAGTGTGTTAAAGAACAAAAGATTTCTTCGAGAAAATTTATAAGGCGATCGCTCCAGGCGTATTCAGGAAATTATTGAAAATTGTTAAAATTAAATGGCCTAAACGGTTCCGTTGAGTATGTTTCGCCGGTTCTTCTCAAGTCTAGGTAGGCTTGGAACCGGTAGTAAAGTCAATGACGTTCAAAAGCGATTGTAATCCTAAATGAAAAATAAAATATTTTATTTTTATTTATAAATAACTTCCGCTTCCGAAAACACTATGGATAGATACATAAATATTATTAATTAAGATATATATATATATACGACAACTAGGAAAATCACGACTGAAGCTATTCTAATGAATTGCAAAACGTTCTACATATAATAGTGGTGACTCATTAAACCTTATGCAATTAAATCCAAAATTATATGTATACTATAAGATATTCTCAAAAGTTATAAGCATAGTAGGATAAAGTTGGTGTTTTTCAGCTAATACGTACAAAAGCCGTTATTTAATCTTGCTTGATTCTATGCATCCTATATGTCTATATATATAGAAGGCAAATGCTGTGCGTCAGACTTGCTCGACGCGAGATCGGCTGGTCCAATTTGGCTAATTGATTTTTTAAATACTTCTTGAAGTTCAGGGATGGTCCAAACGCATAAAAAAATTAAAAGTTGTCCGTAAAGGTCTATAAAACATACTTTTCTCTACTCCCATACAAATGATTCTTATTTAATACCAACGATTAAGTTGGTGAAGAGAAGAGGTTCCGAATGACAAAACAATTAACTGTCTACAAAAAGTCCTACAATATAGGTAGCAGCTGATGGGACCTAAATAAAAATTTTGAGTCGCAGTGTTTGTTGTCAAACAATTGATTTTTATGAAATTTTGTATGCATATACATTCCTTCTGAGAATCTGTCAACATACATTTTTCGTACCCCAAAATATCTTGGATAGTCAAATCCAAATTATTATTATTCTTAAAACTACTAATAATCTACTGCCTGCTACCACAAACCACTATGTTTAATATGCGATTTTAGTATGTACATTCATAACTTTTGTTGTTGTTTGCGGGGGTCAGCTGTACCGATTTCGCAAATTCTTTTTTGGTATATTAATCGAAGTACAATATGGTTACTGAGCAGAGATAAATTATCTGAAAAGGTCTAAAAATAACACTTTTCTATAGTCCCATACAAACATCTGCCTGGTTCACTAGTACATGATAATAATTAACAATATTGATTATATTTAAGGTTTGACCGTTCTGATGAATGAAACTTTTTTTATGAACGTCAACAATTTTTATTATATATATAATCAATTTTTGATGTGAGTTCTCAATGTTGAATTATGAGGTTAAATGTTTTAGGGATGAAATGTTAGATAGGGAATATTTAATTCATAAATAATGGGTTAAACAAATGCGCAGAAACGGTTTATTTACCTTACAGTGTGAATATATATATATAATATTACTGACTTGTTATCCAAGGAGCAGGTAGGAAACGGGATAATGTAGGAGTGTCAGGAACACTTACCAATGCCTATAACCAAATCAAAATATTAGAATATATTCAATATAATATTTTGTATGTATGATAAATCTTTATTAATTCTAATAAATAATATCTTAAATTCTAATAAACTTAAATATAATTAAATTAGGTTGTGGTTATATAATATAAGGTTCAGAAAAAGTTTCTTCCCATTTTATAGAAAAATTTAAAAGATTTTTATAAAGGTTATTCACATTCGACTGATAGGATTTTTAGACTTCTGGTCAAAAAACTGTGGCAAGTGGTTTTGGCAGTCCTCTCATGATGTTAACTTGACACAGCCTAAGGAATTTTGCAGAGACCGAAACAGGTGTAAATCTGAAGCTGAAGGTCAAGACTACACAGCAGATGCATGAACTTGCCCAGCCTAACTCTTGTAACTTTTGCTGAGTGGCTATAGATGTATGTGGTTTGGCATTATCATAGTGAAAATCCACATCCCTTCTGTTGATTTCGCTCTCTTTCTTCCAACTTCTTGCTTTAATATAATTAGTTGTTCGTCGTACACTTAAATATCAATGGTGCTGCTTGGCAGTAACAGCTTATAATAAATAATGCAGAACCTTTTTTGCTTAAGAGTTTAAACTTTTTAATGATACCAAAAACAAACTAGACACAAATGGTATAGCCACAGAGATTTTATTACAAATGCAGACATACTATATGCGAAAAAAAAATTTTCCTCAACCTAATACATTTATATTATTATTATATATTACATAATAAATTTTTAATTTGTTTTTTACTTATAATTCAAGTTGCATTAGTTTAGCTATAATTTTTGTTAAAATTCAAATAAACAATCTAGGGTATTTTAAATTATTATTTGAAAGTAAATCATAGTAGATTACCAATTGAATGATATATCCTTATTACTGTTATGCTTGTTTTCATTGTTAGAATCACATAGAAAAGTATTCAAGAAAAATGCTAAAAATGTAATAGAAAAGAAACAAATTGAAATAGAAAATAAGCAGAATAAATAGATCAAAATAATTGCAGTGTTGTTTTCGTTATCCTTAAATAATACTAGGAATCAACGTCTCAAACTTACAAACATTAACATTAGTTTCTAGTATTTATAAATCTGAGTATGTTTTTGCCCTTATATAATTAACAACATGAAAAAATCACTTACATGTATACTTTCTCCAAGAATTGCTGCTTGATG
This sequence comes from Delias pasithoe, assembly GCA_010014985.3. NCBI lineage: Eukaryota > Metazoa > Arthropoda > Insecta > Lepidoptera > Pieridae > Delias > Delias pasithoe. The sequence goes on from JAAAKR030000032.1 coordinate 54,892, forward strand.
CATTAACTTTTTTGGTATACATCCTACATTGACACAAGTGCCTCCAAGACCCCACTTGGTCCCTTGTGGAGATGGAGTGACATAGTCTAAAACAGCTACTCTTGCACCCTGGTTCACTGCTTCTTTAGCACATGCCAGACCTCCTGAACCGCCACCAATCACCGCCAAATCATAATCAAATGCCCCATCTATAAATTGCCACCCAAGCAACATTTATAATTTAACACAGAATGCTTAAATAGTCCAATTTGTTTTCATTTCTCATGATTATGACACCTTATTAGACTAAACTTTACATTACACAGGAAGCACAGGAAGGTCACTTTTGTAGTCTCAAATAACTATGTTGTTTGTAATGAAACAGTAGCTTCATTTTTTTAAACAAACAAGACTGCACAAGAAAAACCAACATGTATAGATTATACCTGTATCTTCACTTGTCAAGGAAACAGATTTTGTTCTACCCCTACAACAGATCCAACCTAATATAAAATCGAGTAAATTAGTTTCTTATGCCAAGACAGATTACTCCTAAAGTTATTTCCGGGTAATTATTATTACCTCAATACATCCTTATCAGGCTCTGTCAATGATAAGATCAATATAGTTCCATTAGTAGCCTTTTTTACTTTCTTAAGTATCAACATTATTCCAACATTTTTTTTAGTACCTCTGACATGTATTATGAAATAATGACATGGTTGCAGAGGCTATATTATACCTATTTCTTATATAACTACTTCAAGGACTGTAATGAACTTACTGGAAAAAGATCGTTTCGCCAACACAAGAATATTGTCTACTCCATTCTTAGGTTTCACAAAATTGTGTAATTTCACAAATTTATTAAAAATTGTCATTTTGACGTCATACAAATTTGGTATATGACAGTAAAATTATTAACAAAGTTCAATATAGAAACGCGCTAACCTAAGTTACGTACGTCATTAATAATTTTTAAGAGGAGAGGTTATTTCACAATGAAATCAGTATTAGTAACTGGTGCCAACAGGGGTTTAGGTTTTGGAATCATAAAATTTCTTCTCAACAACAATAAAGTTGAAAATCTGTTCGCAACCTGTCGTAATGTTTCAAAGGTAAGTAATAATTTTAAGACTTACCTATCGGTGCCATATTTGAACACTGTTTGTCACTTTTCTACTTAATCACGTTTAAATTGCACTTGGAATTATTTAATTTTTTGCTATGTCACAGTTGAAGCTACGTAATAATATTAAACACAAATTTGTACTCGTATGATTGAAAGACAATCCGATTGCAAAGAATGAGCGCTACCTCGGGCAACACTAAACATTGGATGTTTGATTGTTGGATTACATGTTGAATATTCTACTAATCATGACTTGTCAAATTGCGTCATGTCGATGACGTCATTCTGAAGATATAAATTATATGTAGTTAATACTGAAGAATATTGCAATTTTTAAATAAGACGACGTTTTACTTTAAGAAAAGGAAAAGTTATTCTAAGTTTTGCCTAATTATAATCCTATCTTTATTAACCTTGACATTGCAGACTAAAAGAATAAAAAATAAAATTATTAGAACTAAATAAACAATAATTTTTATATGTAATTATATATTCTTGGGCTTGAATGTGAATAAATTGTTTAATTAATTTATTATTGTACATACTTACGTCTTTTATGAATAAAATCTACTATCATAAGTTAAGGAAAAAAGGTATCTCGTAACAAAAACCACAGGAATACGAAGGCCTATCCCAGGACGTTCCCTAAACTACGGGACATAATATAGAATTTCTACTCAGTGAACTGAAAATAAACCGAGATGCTGAGTATTGTAGGCTACAAAATAATAAATGAAGAGATGTGTTTGCGCGTTATTTTTCAAATAAAAGAGGATGGACATTGTACCTACATACACATAAATTATATTAGTTTTCTTTTGTTCTAGTTGCATTAACTAGTTAGGAATAAACAAAATAGTTATAACTAACTCGGTAATATTTATTTTGTGATAAATTTATACATTACAATAGAATATTCTTTTCAGGAGCTTAAATCGATTTCCGAACAACATAAGAATCTACATATATTGACACTTGGTATGTACATATATAAATGTATGATATACATACGAAGCAAATACTGAAAAAATGTTTCATTATAATTCCTGTCATCTTCATAATATTGTTTCAGATGTAACAAACTACCAACAAATAGATGATGTTGCTATTCAAATAAATAAAGTAATTGGAGACCGTGGACTCAATGTCTTGATTAATAATGCCGGGGTGACCACACGATTTACTAAACTCAATTTAGTAAAACCTGAACAGCTTTTGGAAAATCTTACCGTCAATACGATTGCACCCATTTTACTTACTAAGGTTACTAAATTATATATTTTTTATTAACGTACTATCTGTCTATTGCGTCGTAAGACATTGATTGAAAGACCGCAATTAATGTTTCGTCGGCAGCGCACAGTTGGCTGATATGATGGGACTAGATAGATTCCTGTTAACGACATGATCGATAGACACAGACATGTATCCAACTTCTAAAAACTACAACAAGCACGATGAACAAAAGCATGATATTAGATAAAAGATGTATTGATGAAAATTAATTTTTAACTGAATCTCAATAAAATAAAATAATATACATATACGCATTACGACCACTACTGAATTTGTACCTTTTTACTAGGCATTAGTTCCGTTACTGAAACAAGCAGCGGTAGTAAACAATGAAAAGCCAATGGGTGCAGAAAAAGCTATGGTCATTAACATGAGTTCTATTCTCGGATCCATTAGTCAAAATGACCAAGGAGGTTTCTATCCGTATAGGTGTTCTAAGGTAACGATATCAATGTTTTTTAAATTACTAATTCGCTATGATTATTTAATTTTGATTTCATGTTGTTTATTTCAATAAAATGTATTATGTGTGTACGTTTTACAACATATCAAGATTTAACATATTAAGATTTTCAGGCGGCGCTAAATGCTGCAACTAAATCGATGAGCATTGACCTAAAAAAAGACGAAATAATCGTTGCTTCAATGCACCCAGGATGGGTCAAGACTGACATGGGTGGTAAAAATGCGCCTCTTGATGTCGACACGAGCGTTGAGGGCATCTTTAAAACCATAAATAACTTAAGCGAAAAAGATACCGGTAAATTCTTTCAGTATGATGGTTCTGAGTTACCATGGTAACTTTTATAAATTATAATGTTTGTACTTAGTTTATGGAGGAATTGTAGAATTAAATAGTTCTCCTATATCCTTTTTCAATTTGCAATAAGTAGCTAATTGACACTGCTCAGAGTAGCGAGATCTTTAACACTAACATTGTTCTTGTATTCCTCAATTCACGCAGGCCCAACTATTTACTTCATCTGTCAAAGGGCTTCAGACAAGGCATCATCATGACGTTTGGTGCCGTTTGCCTAATGCCATGGCTTGTGTCGATTCAATACTTTCCAGCTCTTGTAGGTGTCGCGATTCAGCGGTCTTTTCTAGAGCTTTAGTGTTAGGTGGTTTCCGAGAACAACTCAGCAAACCCATTTTGTATTTTCATTTCCTTATTATAAGATATTATTGAGACCCTCGCAAATTAATATATATATATATA